>JANSJX010000073.1:0-106669 GCA_026168455.1 Theocolax elegans | reverse complement strand
AACGAATTTGGGGGAGCTGAACCTTCATAACCTCGCACCACATTCAACTCACTATCACCTCCTTTCTTCATTACAATCATTTAATCATCCTAGACCTGGCCAGTATGTTCCATGGATTTGTCTTTGTATAACTATCAGTTTAGTCCGCACTTACACCAAAATCATTCATCATTATCAATCACAGCACTATCTCAACTACTTTATCACTCAAGCAAAGCAATTCTTTCTACATTTGATATATTAGCACCATTCAAATTTCATTCTATTAAAACTAAACACAAGCCAGGGATTTCTTAGGATATTAAAGTAAAAATTAAGGACAGAAATGCAGCTTTTGGAAGATTCGAACTACTGGTTCAATTGAAGATACAACATATAAAGGTCTTCGAAATCATGTCTCAAATGCTGTAAACTCGAGTAAATTTCACTTCCTGGCAATAAACTTAGAGTACAAACGATCTCAAGAAATCCTGGAAATGCCTCAAAAACATGGGCCTCAGATCAAAGACAAATCCATCACCGCTTAAATTTTTCACGTCTCAACAGTTAAACAGTCACTACGCTTCTGTCTCGAATCATGTCCAACCACTATCTATCCAGTCATTTTCAACCATATTATGCAATTCAGTCCTTTGTCACCCTCTTCCTCCTCTTTTCACTTATCCAATATACTGCAAAAGAAATTCAATATGCAATTCGGGGAGCTTCTTGAGGGCAGTGGGGATTATAATTAAAAACACAAAACAATGCAACATACAACACAAAATATGGCACATATAACAAGGAATTACAATGGCCCTCGAACATAAAAAATTCGACATCTGTACGGAATTACGATCTTAATTATATCCAGAAATATCGCGTTTATTTAAGTTAAACCATCATGTAATATCTCAACAGTTGTTTTCATTAAAAGCCCACCATGTTTTGTTTGTTGTATTGTTCCTTGATCTATAATTAAAAACACAGAACAATGCAACATACAACACAAAATATGGCACATATGACAAGGCTTTACAATGGACCTTGCACATAAAAAATTCGACATCTGTACAGAATTACACTCTTAATTATATCCAAAAACAGTGCGTTTATTTTAAGCTATACCATCATGTAATATCTCAACAGTTGTTTTTATTAAAAGCCCACCATGTTTTGTTTGTTGTATTGTTCCTTGATTTATAATTAAAAACACAAAACAATGCAACATACAACACAAAATATGGCACATATTACAAGGCATTATACAATGGACCTTGCACATAAAAAATTCGACATCTGTACGGAATTACGATCTTAATTATATCAGAAATATCGCGGTTATGTAAGCAATACCATTATATAATATCTCAAAAGTTGCTTTTTTCAAATCCACTTTGTTTTGTTTGTTTATTGTTCCTTGATTTATATTTAAAAACACAGAACAATGCAACATACAACACAAAAATGGCACATATGACAAGGAACTACAATGGACCTTGCACCTAAAAAATTCGACATCAGTACGGAATTACTCTCTTAATTATATACAGAAATATCACGTTTATTTAAGCTATACCATCATGTAATATCTCAACAGTTGTTATCATTAAAAGCCCACCATGTTTTGTTTGTTGTATTGTTCCTTGATTTATAATTAAAACACAAAACAATGCAACATACAACACAAATATGGCACATATAACAAGGAATTACAATGGACCTCGAACATAAAAAATTCGACATCTGTACGGAATTACGATCTTAATTATATCCAGAAATATCGCGTTTATTTAAGCTATAACCATCATGTAATATCTCAACAGTTGTTTTCATTAAAAGCCCACCATGTTTTGTTTGTTGTATTGTTCCTTGATCTATAATTAAAAACACAGAACAATGCAACATACAACACAAAATATGGCACATATGACAAGGCTTTACAATGGCCCTGCACATAAAAAATTCGACATCTGTACAGAATTACACTCTTAATTATATCCAAAATAGTGCGTTTATTTAAGCTATACCATCATGTAATATCTCAACAGTTGTTTTTATTAAAAGCCCACCATGTTTTGTTTGTTGTATTGTTCCTTGATTTATAATTAAAACACCAAACAATGCAACATACAACACAAAATATGGCACATATTACAAGGCATTATACAATGGACCTTGCACATAAAAAATTCGACATCAGTACGGAATTACGATCTTAATTATATCCAGAAATATCGCGTTTATGTAAGCAATACCATTATATAATATCTCAAAAGTTGCTTTTTTTCAAACCCACTTTGTTTTGTTTGATGTATTGTTCCTTGATTAATAATTAAAAACACAGAACAATGCAACATACAACACAAAATATGCCACAAATGACAAGGAATTACAATGGACATTGCATATAAAAAAATCGTTATCTGTACGGAATTAGGATCTTAATTATATCCAGAAATCTCGCGTTTATTTAAGTTAAACCATCATGTAAAATCTCAACAGTTGTTTTCATTAAAAGCCCACCATGTTTTGTTTGTTGTATTGTTCCTTGATCTATAATTAAAAACACAGAACAATACAACCTACAACACCAAATATGGCACATATGACAAGGAATTACAATGGACATTGCATATAAAAAAATCGTTATCGGTACGGAATTAGGATCTTAATTATATCCAGAATTCTCGCGTTTATTTAAGCTATACCATCATGTAATATCTCAACAGTTGTTTTCATTAAAAGCCCACCATGTTTTGTTTGTTGTATTGTTCCTTGATCTATAATTAAAAACACAGAACAATGCAACATACAACACAAAATATGGCGCAAATGACAAGGAATTACAATGGACCTTACACATAAAAATTCGACTCAGTACGGAATTACTCTCTTAATTATATACAGTATATCAGGTTTATTTAAGCTATACCATCTTGTAATATCTCAACAGTTGCCTTCATTTAAAACCCACTTTGTTTTGTTTGTTGTATTGTTCCTTGATTTATACTTAAAAACACAGAACAATGCAACATACAACACAAAATATGGCACATATGACAAGGCATTACAATGGACCTTGCACATAAAAATTCGACATCAGTACGGGAATTACTCTCTTAATTATATACAGAAATATCACGTTTATTTAAGCTATACCATCATGCAATATCTCAACAGTTGTTTTCATTAAAAGCCCACCATGTTTTGTTTGTTGTATTGTTCCTTGATTAATAATTAAAAACACAAAACAATGCAACCTACAACACCAAATATGGCACATATGACAAGGAATTACAATGGACATTGCATATAAAAAAATCGTTATCGTACGGAATTAGGATCTTAATTATATACAGAAATCTCGCGTTTATTTAAGTTAAACCATCATGTAATATCTCAACAGTTGTTTTCATTAAAAGCCCACCATGTTTTGTTTGTTGTATTGTTCCTTGATCTATAATTAAAAACACAGAACAATGCAACATACAACACAAAATACTTAAAATATACTTAAAAACACAGAACAATGCAATATACAACACAAAATATGGCACATAAAACAAGGAATTACAATGGCCCTCGAACATAAAAAATTCGACATCTGTACGGAATTACGATCTTAATTATATCCAGAAATATCGCGTTTATGTAAGCAATACCATTATATAATATCTCAAAAGTTGCTTTTTTTCAAATCCACTTTGTTTTGTTTGTTGTATTGTTCCTTGATTTATATTTAAAAACACAGAACAATGCAACATACAACACAAAAAATGGCACATATGACAAGGAACTACAATGGACCTTGCACATAAAAAAATTCGACATCTGTACGAAATTACTCTCTTAATTATATACAGAAATATCACGTTTAATTAAGCTATACCATCATGTAATATCTCAACAGTTGTTTTCATTAAAAGCCCACCATGTTTTGTTTGTTGTATTGTTCCTTGATTTATACTTAAAAACACAGAACAATGCAACATACAACACAAAATATGGCACATATGACAAGGCATTACAATGGACCTTGCTCATAAAAAATTCGACATCAGTACGGAATTACTCTCTTAATTATATACAGAAATATCACGTTTATTTAAGCTATACCATCATGCAATATCTCAACAGTTGTTTTCATTAAAAGCCCACCATGTTTTGTTTGTTGTATTGTTCCTTGATTAATAATTAAAAACACAAAACAATGCAACCTACAACACCAAATATGGCACATATGACAAGGAATTACAATGGACATTGCATATAAAAAAATCGTTATCTGTACGGAATTAGGATCTTAATTATATACAGAAATCTCGCGTTTATTTAAGTTAAACCATCATGTAATATCTCAACAGTTGTTTTCATTAAAAGCCCACCATGTTTTGTTTGTTGTATTGTTCCTTGATCTATAATTAAAAACACAGAACAATGCAACATACAACACAAAATACTTAAAAATATACTTAAAAACACAGAACAATGCAATATACAACACAAAATATGGCACATAAAACAAGGAATTACAATGGCCCTCGAACATAAAAAATTCGACATCTGTACGGAATTACGATCTTAATTATATCCAGAAATATCGCGTTTATGTAAGCAATACCATTATATAATATCTCAAAAGTTGCTTTTTTTCAAATCCACTTTGTTTTGTTTGTTGTATTGTTCCTTGATTTATATTTAAAAACACAGAACAATGCAACATACAACACAAAAATGGCACATATGACAAGGAACTACAATGGACCTTGCACATAAAAAAATTCGACATCTGTACGAAATTACTCTCTTAATTATATACAGAAATATCACGTTTAATTAAGCTATACCATCATGTAATATCTCAACAGTTGTTTTCATTAAAAGCCCACCATGTTTTGTTTGTTGTATTGTTCCTTGATTTATACTTAAAAACACAGAACAATGCAACATACAACACAAAATATGGCACATATGACAAGGCATTACAATGGACCTTGCTCATAAAAAATTCGACATCAGTACGGAATACTCTCTTAATTATATACAGAAATATCACGTTTATTTAAGCTATACCATCATGTAATATCTCAACAGTTGTTTTCATTAAAAGCCCACCATGTTTTGTTTGTTGTATTGTTCCTTGATTTATAATTAAAAACACAAAACAATGCAACATACAACACAAAATATGGCACATATTACAAGGCATTATACAATGGACATTGCACATAAAAAATTCGACATCAGTACGGAATTACGATCTTAATTATATCCAGAAATATCGCGTTTATGTAAGCAATACTATTATATAATATCTTAAAAGTTGCTTTTTTCCAAACCCACTTTGTTTTGTTTGTTGTATTGTTCCTTTATTAATAATTAAAAACACAGAACAATGCAACATACAACACAAAATATGGCACAAATAACAAGGAATTACAATGACCTCGCACATAAAAAATTCGACATCTGTACGGAATTACGATCTTAATTATATCCAGAAATATCGCGTTTATATAAGCAATACCATCATATAATATCTCAAAAGTTACTTTTTTTCAAACCCACTTTGTTTTGTTTGTTGTATTGTTCCTTGATTAATAATTAAAAACACAGAACAATGCAACATACAACACAAAATATGGCACAAATGACAAGGAATTACAATGGACCTCGCACATAAAAAATTCGACATCTGTACGGAATTACGATCTTAATTATATCCAGAAATATCGCGTTTAAATAAGCAATACCATCATATAATATCTCAACAGTTGCCTTCATTTAAAACCCACTTTGTTTTGTTTGTTGTATTGTTCCTTGATTTATACTTAAAAACACAGAACAATGCAACATACAACACAAAATATGGCACATAAAACAAGGAATTACAATGGCCCTCGAACATAAAAAATTCGACATCTGTACGGAATTACGATCTTAATTATATCCACAAATATCGCGTTTATGTAAGCAATACCATCATATAATATCTCAAAAGTTGCTTTTTTTCAAACCCACTTTGTTTTGTTTGTTGTATTGTTCCTCGATTTATATTTAAAAACACAGAACAATGCAACATACAACACAAAATATGGCACATATGACAAGGCATTACAATGGACCTTGCACATAAAAAATTCGACATCTGTACGAATTTACTCTCTTAATTATATACAGTAATATTATGTTTATTTAAGCTACACCAAAATGTAATATCTTAACAGTTGTTTTCATTAAAAGCCCACCATGTTTTACATAAAACAAGGAATTACAATGGCCCTCGAACATAAAAAATTCGACATCTGTACGGAATTACGATCTTAATTATATCCAGAAATATCGCGTTTATGTAAGCAATACCATTATATAATATCTCAAAAGTTGCTTTTTTTCAAACCCACTTTGTTTTGTTTGTTGTATTGTTCCTTGATTAATAATTAAAAACACAGAACAATGCAACATACAACACAAAATATGGCACATATGAAAAGGCATTACAATGGACCTTGCACATAAAAAATTTGACATCAGTACGGAATTACCCTCTTAATTATATACAGAAATATCACGTTTATTTAAGCTATACCATCATGCAATATCTCAACAGTTGTTTTCATTAAAAGCCCACCATGTTTTGTTTGTTGTATTGTTCCTTGATCTATAATTAAAAACACAGTACAATGCAACCTACAACACCAAATATGGCACATATGACAAGGAATTACAATGGACATTGCATATAAAAAAATCGTTATCTGTACGGAATTAGGATCTTAATTATATCCAGAAATCTCGCGTTTATTTAAGCTATACCATCATGTAATATCTCAACAGTTGTTTTCATTAAAAGCCCACCATGTTTTGTTTGTTGTATTGTTCCTTGATTTATACTTAAAAACACAGAACAATGCAACATACAACACAAAATATGGCACATATGACAAGGCATTACAATGGACCTTGCTCATAAAAAATTCGACATCAGTACGGAATACTCTCTTAATTATATACAGAAATATCACGTTTATTTAAGCTATACCATCATGTAATATCTCAACAGTTGTTTTCATTAAAAGCCCACCATGTTTTGTTTGTTGTATTGTTCCTTGATTTATAATTAAAAACACAAAACAATGCAACATACAACACAAAATATGGCACATATTACAAGGCATTATACAATGGACATTGCACATAAAAAATTCGACATCAGTACGGAATTACGATCTTAATTATATCCAGAAATATCGCGTTTATGTAAGCAATACTATTATATAATATCTTAAAAGTTGCTTTTTTCCAAACCCACTTTGTTTTGTTTGTTGTATTGTTCCTTTATTAATAATTAAAAACACAGAACAATGCAACATACAACACAAAATATGGCACAAATAACAAGGAATTACAATGACCTCGCACATAAAAAATTCGACATCTGTACGAATTTACTCTCTTAATTATATACAGTAATATTATGTTTATTTAAGCTACACCAAAATGTAATATCTCAACAGTTGTTTTCATTAAAAGCCCACCATGTTTTACATAAAACAAGGAATTACAATGGCCCTCGAACATAAAAAATTCGACATCTGTACGGAATTACGATCTTAATTATATCCAGAAATATCGCGTTTATGTAAGCAATACCATTATATAATATCTCAAAAGTTGCTTTTTTTCAAACCCACTTTGTTTTGTTTGTTGTATTGTTCCTTGATTAATAATTAAAAACACAGAACAATGCAACATACAACACAAAATATGGCACATATGAAAAGGCATTACAATGGACCTTGCACATAAAAAATTCGACATCAGTACGGAATTACTCTCTTAATTATATACAGAAATATCACGTTTATTTAAGCTATACCATCATGCAATATCTCAACAGTTGTTTTCATTAAAAGCCCACCATGTTTTGTTTGTTGTATTGTTCCTTGATCTATAATTAAAAACACAGTACAATGCAACCTACAACACCAAATATGGCACATATGACAAGGAATTACAATGGACATTGCATATAAAAAAATCGTTATCTGTACGGAATTAGGATCTTAATTATATCCAGAAATCTCGCGTTTATTTAAGCTATACCATCATGTAATATCTCAACAGTTGTTTTCATTAAAAGCCCACCATGTTTTGTTTGTTGTATTGTTCCTTGATCTATAATTAAAAACACAGAACAATGAAACATACAACACAAAATATGGCACATATGACAAGGCATTACAATGGACCTTGCACATAAGAAATTCGACATCAGTACGGAATTACTCTCTTAATTATATACAGAAATATCACGTTTATTTAAGCTATACCATCATGCAATATCTCAACAGTTGTTTTCATTAAAAGCCCACTTTGTTTTGTTTGTTGTATTGTTCCTTTATTAATAATTAAAAACACAGAACAATGCAACATACAACACAAAATATGGCACAAATAACAAGGAATTACAATGGACCTCGCACATAAAAAATTCGACATCTGTACGGAATTACGATCTTAATTATATCCAGAAATATCGCGTTTATGTAAGCAATACCATTATATAATATCTCAAAAGTTGCTTTTTTTCGAACCCACTTTGTTTTGTTTGTTGTATTGTTCCTTGATTTATACTTAAAAACACAGAACAATGCAACATACAACACAAAATATGGCACATAAAAACAAGGAATTACAATGGCCCTCGAACATAAAAAATTCGACATCTGTACGGAATTACGATCTTAATTATATCCAGAAATATCGCGTTTATGTAAGCAATACCATCATATAATATCTCAAAAGTTGCTTTTTTTCAAACCCACTTTGTTTTGTTTGTTGTATTGTTCCTCGATTTATATTTAAAAACACAGAACAATGCAACATACAACACAAAATATGGCACATATGACAAGGCATTACAATGGACCTTGCACATAAAAAATTCGACATCTGTACGAATTTACTCTCTTAATTATATACAGTAATATTATGTTTATTTAAGCTACACCAAAATGTAATATCTCAACAGTTGTTTTCATTAAAAGCCCACCATGTTTTACATAAAACAAGGAATTACAATGGCCCTCGAACATAAAAAATTCGACATCTGTACGGAATTACGATCTTAATTATATCCAGAAATATCGCGTTTATGTAAGCAATACCATTATATAATATCTCAAAAGTTGCTTTTTTTCAAACCCACTTTGTTTTGTTTGTTGTATTGTTCCTTGATTAATAATTAAAAACACAGAACAATGCAACATACAACACAAAATATGGCACATATGAAAAGGCATTACAATGGACCTTGCACATAAAAAATTCGACATCAGTACGGAATTACTCTCTTAATTATATACAGAAATATCACGTTTATTTAAGCTATACCATCATGCAATATCTCAACAGTTGTTTTCATTAAAAGCCCACCATGTTTTGTTTGTTGTATTGTTCCTTGATGTATAATTAAAAACACAGTACAATGCAACCTACAACACCAAATATGGCACATATGACAAGGAATTACAATGGACATTGCATATAAAAAAATCGTTATCTGTACGGAATTAGGACCTTAATTATATCCAGAAATCTCGCGTTATTTAAGCTATACCATCATGCAATATCTCAACAGTTGTTTTCATTAAAAGCCCACTTTGTTTTGTTTGTTGTATTGTTCCTTTATTAATAATTAAAAACACAGAACAATGCAACATACAACACAAAATATGGCACAAATAACAAGGAATTACAATGGACCTCGCACATAAAAAATTCGACATCTGTACGGAATTACGATCATAATTATATCCAGAAATATCGCGTTTATATAAGCAATACCATCATATAATATCTCAAAAGTTGCTTGTTTGTTGTATTGTTCCTTGATCTATAATTAAAACATAAAAAATTCGACATCTGTACGGAATTACGATCATAATTATATCCAGAAATATCGCGTTTATATAAGCAATACCATCATATAATATCTCAAAAGTTGCTTGTTTGTTGTATTGTTCCTTGATCTATAATTAAAAACACAGAACAATGTAACCTACAACACCAAATATGGCACATATGACAAGGAATTACAATGGACATTGCATATAAAAAAATCGTTATCTGTACGGAATTACGATCTTAATTATATCCAGAAATATCGCGTTTATATAAGCAATACCATCATATAATAACTCAAAAGTTGCTTTTTTTCAAACCCACTTTGTTTTGTTTGTTGTATTGTTCCTTGATTAATAATTAAAAACACAGAACAATGCAACATACAACACAAAATATGGCACAAATGACAAGGAATTACAATGGACCTCGCACATAAAAAATTCGACATCTGTACGGAATTACCATCTTAATTATATCCAGAAATATCGCGTTTAAATAAGCAATACCATCATGTAATATCTCAACAGTTGTTTTCATTAAAAGCCACCATTGTTTTGTTTGTGTATTGTTCCTTGATCTATAATTAAAAACACAGAACAATGTAACCTACAACACCAAATATGGCACATATGACAAGGATTACAATGGACATGCATATAAAAAATCGTATCTGTACGGAATTACGATCTTAATTATATCCAGAAATATCGCGTTTATATAAGCAATACCATCATATAATAACTCAAAAGTTGCTTTTTTTCAAACCCACTTTGTTTTGTTTGTTGTATTGTTCCTTGATTATAATTAAAACACAGAACAATGCAACATACAACACAAAATATGGCACAAATGACAAGGAATTACAATGGACCTCGCACATAAAAATTCGACATCTGTACGGAATTACCATCTTAATTATATCCAGAAATATCGCGTTAAATAAGCAATAACATCATATAATATCTCAACAGTTGCCTTCATTTAAAACCCACTTTGTTTTGTTTGTTGTATTGTTCCTTGATTTATACTTAAAAACACAGAACAATGCAACATACAACACAAAATATGGCACATAAAACAAGGAATTACAATGGCCCTCGAACATAAAAAATTCGACATCTGTACGGAATTACGATCTTAATTATATCCACAAATATCGCGTTTGTGTAAGCAATACCATTATATAATATCTCAAAAGTTGCTTTTTTTCAAATCCACTTTGTTTTGTTTGTTGTATTGTTCCTTGATTTATATTTAAAAACACAGAACAATGCAACATACAACACAAAATATGGCACAAATGACAAGGAATTACAATGGACCTCGCACATAAAAAATTCGACATCTGTACGGAATTACGATCTTAATTATATCCAGAAATATCGCGTTTATATAAGCAATACCATCATATAATATCTCAACAGTTGCCTTCATTTAAAACCCACTTTGTTTTGTTTGTTGTATTGTTCCTTGATTTATACTTAAAGACACAGAACAATGCAATATACAACACAAAATATGGCACATAAAACAAGGAATTACAATGGCCCTCGAACATAAAAAATTCGACATCTGTACGGAATTACGATCTTAATTATATCCACAAATATCGCGTTTATGTAAGCAATACCATTATATAATATCTCAAAAGTTGCTTTTTTTCAAATCCACTTTGTTTTGTTTGTTGTATTGTTCCTTGATTTATAATTAAAAACACAAAACAATGCAACATGCAACACAAAATATGGCACATATTACAAGGCACTATACAATGGACCTTGCACATAAAAAATTCGACATCTGTACGAAATTACTCTCTTAATTATATACAGTAATATTATGTTTATTTAAGCTATACCATCATGTAATATCTCAACAGCTGTTTTCATTAAAATCCCACCATGTATTGTTTGTTGTATTGTTCCTTGATTTATAATTAAAAACACAAAACAATGCAACATACAACACAAAATATGGCACATATTACAAGGCACTATACAATGGACCTTGCACATAAAAAATTCGACATCTGTACGAAATTACTCTCTTAATTATATAGAGTAATATTATGTTTATTTAAGCTATACCATCATGTAATATCTCAACAGCTGTTTTCATTAAAAGCCCACCATGTTTTGTTTGTTGTATTGTTCCTTGATTTATAATTAAAAACACAAAACAATGCACCATACAACACAAAATATGGCACATATTACAAGGCATTATACAATGGACCTTGCACATAAAAAATTAGACATCAGTACGGAATTACTCTCTTAATTATATACAGAAATATCACGTTTATTTAAGCTATACCATCTTGTAATATCTCAACAGTTGCCTTCATTTAAAACCCACTTTGTTTTGTTTGTTGTATTGTTCCTTGATTTATACTTAAAAACACAGAACAATGCAACATACAACACAAAATATGGCACAAATGACAAGGAATTACAATGGACCTCGCACATAAAAAATTCGACATCTGTACGGAATTACGATCTTAATTATATCCAGAAATATCGCGTTTATATAAGCAATACCATCATACAATATCTCAACAGTTGCCTTCATTTAAAACCCACTTTGTTTTGTTTGTTGTATTGTTCCTTGATTTATAATTAAAAACACAGAACAATGCAACATACAACACAAAATATGGCGCAAAGGACAAGGAATTACAATGGACCTCGCACATAAAAAATTCGACATCTTTACGGAATTACGATCTTAATTATATCCAGAAATATCGCGTTTATATAAGCAATACCATCATATAATATCTCAACAGTTGCCTTCATTTAAAACCCACTTTGTTTTGTTTGTTGTATTGTTCCTTGATTTATAATTAAAAACACAGAACAATGCAACATACAACACAAAATATGGCGCAAAGGACAAGGAATTACAATGGACCTCGCACATAAAAAATTCGACATCTTTACGGAATTACGATCTTAATTATATCCAGAAATATCGCGTTTATATAAGCAATACCATCATACAATATCTCAACAGTTGCCTTCATTTAAAACCCACTTTGTTTTGTTTGTTGTATTGTTCCTTGATTTATAATTAAAAACACAGAACAATGCAACATACAACACAAAATATGGCGCAAAGGACAAGGAATTACAATGGACCTCGCACATAAAAAATTCGACATCTGTACGGAATTACGATCTTAATTATATCCAGAAATATCGCGTTTATGTAAGCAATACCATTATATAATATCTCAAAAGTTGCTTTTTTTCAAATCCACTTTGTTTTGTTTGTTGTATTGTTCCTTGATTTATAATTAAAAACACAAAACAATGCAACATGCAACACAAAATATGGCACATATTACAAGGCACTATACAATGGACCTTGCACATAAAAAATTCGACATCTGTACGAAATTACTCTCTTAATTATATACAGTAATATTATGTTTATTTAAGCTATACCATCATGTAATATCTCAACAGCTGTTTTCATTAAAATCCCACCATGTTTTGTTTGTTGTATTGTTCCTTGATTTATAATTAAAAACACAAAACAATGCAACATCCAACACAAAATATGGCACATAAAACAAGGAATTACAATGGCCCTCGAATGTTGCATTGTTTTGTGTTTTTAATTATAAATCAAGGAACAATACAACAAACAAAACAAAGTGGATTTGAAAAAAAGCAACTTTTGAGATATTATATAATGGTATTGCTTACATAAACGCGATATTTGTGGATATAATTAAGATCGTAATTCCGTACAGATGTCGAATTTTTTATGTTCGAGGGCCATTGTAATTCCTTGTTTTATGTGCCAATATTTTGTGTTGTATGTTGCATTGTTCTGTGTTTTTAAGTATAAATCAAGGAACAATACAACAAACAAAACAAAGTGGGTTTTAAATGAAGGCAACTGTTGAGATATTATATGATGGTATTGCTTATATAAACGCGATATTTCTGGATATAATTAAGATCGTAATTCCGTACAGATGTCGAATTTTTTATGTTCGAGGGCCATTGTAATTCCTTGTTTTATGTGCCATATTTTGTGTTGTATGTTGCATTGTTCTGTGTTTTTAAGTATAAATCAAGGAACAATACAACAAACAAAACAAAGTGGGTTTTAAATGAAGGCAACTGTTGAGATATTATATGATGTTATTGCTTATTTAAACGCGATATTTCTGGATATAATTAAGATCGTAATTCCGTACAGATGTCGAATTTTTTATGTGCGAGGTCCATTGTAATTCCTTGTCATTTGTGCCATATTTTGTGTTGTATGTTGCATTGTTCTGTGTTTTTAATTATTAATCAAGGAACAATACAACAAACAAAACAAAGTGGGTTTGAAAAAAAGCAACTTTTGAGATATTATATGATGGTATTGCTTATATAAACGCGATATTTCTGGATATAATTAAGATCGTAATTCCGTACAGATGTCGAATTTTTTATGTTCGAGGGCCATTGTAATTCCTTGTTTATGTGCCATATTTTGTGTTGTATGTTGCATTGTTCTGTGTTTTTAAGTATAAATCAAGGAACAATACAACAAACAAAACAAAGTGGGTTTTAAATGAAGGCAACTGTTGAGATATTATATGATGGTATTGCTTATATAAACGCGATATTTCTGGATATAATTAAGATCGTAATTCCGTACAGATGTCGAATTTTTTATGTGCGAGGTCCATTGTAATTCCTTGTCATTTGTGCCATATTTTGTGTTGTATGTTGCATTGTTCTGTGTTTTTAATTATAAATCAAGGAACAATACAACAAACAAAACAAAGTGGGTTTGAAAAAAAGCAACTTTGAGATATTATATGATGGTATTGCTTATATAAACGCGATATTTCTGGATATAATTAAGATCGTAATTCCGTACAGATGTCGAATTTTTTATGTGCGAGGGCCATTGTAATTCCTTGTTATATGTGCCATATTTTGTGTTGTATGTTGCATTGTTCTGTGTTTTTAAGTATAAATCAAGGAACAATACAACAAACAAAACAAAGTGGGTTTTAAATGAAGGCAACTGTTGAGATATTATATGATGGTATTGCTTATATAAACGCGATATTTCTGGATATAATTAAGATCGTAATTCCGTACAGATGTCGAATTTTTATGTGCGAGGTCCATTGTAATTCCTTGTCATTATGTGCCATATTTTGTGTTGTATGTTGCATTGTTCTGTGTTTTTAATTATAAATCAAGGAACAATACAACAAACAAAACAAAGTGGGTTTGAAATGAAAGCAACTGTTGAGATATTATATGATGGTATTGCTTATATAAACGCGATATTTCTGGATATAATTAAGATCGTAATTCCGTACAGATGTCGAATTTTTATGTGCGAGGGTCCATTGTAATTCCTTGTTATTGTGCCATATTTTGTGTTGTATGTTGCATTGTTCTGTGTTTTTAAGTATAAATCAAGGAACAATACAACAAACAAAACAAAGTGGGTTTTAAATGAAGGCAACTGTTGAGATATTATATGATGGTATTGCTTATTTAAACGCGATATTTCTGGATATAATTAAGATCGTAATTCCGTACAGATGTCGAATTTTTTATGTGCGAGGTCCATTGTAATTCCTTGTCATTTGTGCCATATTTTGTGTTGTATGTTGCATTGTTCTGTGTTTTTCATTATTAATCAAGGAACAATACAACAAACAAAACAAAGTGGGCTTTTAATGAAAACAACTTTTGAGATATTATATAATGGTATTGCTTACATAAACGGGATATTTCTGGATATAATTAAGATCGTAATTCCGTACTGATGTCGAATGTTTTATGTGCAATGTCCATTGTATAATGCCTTGTAATATGTGCCATATTTTGTGTTGTATGTTGCATTGTTTTGTGTTTTTAATTATAAATCAAGGAACAACACAACAAACAAAACATGGTGGGCTTTTAATGAAAACAACTGTTGAGATATTACATGATGGTATAGCTTAAATAAACGAGATATTTCTGTATATAATTAAGAGAGTAATTCCGTACAGATGTCGAATTTTTTATGTGCGAGGTCCATTGTAATGCCTTGTCATATGTGCCATATTTTGTGTTGTATGTTGCATTGTTCTGTGTTTTAAGTATAAATCAAGGAACAATACAACAAACAAAACAAAGTGGGTTTGAAAATGAAGCAACTGTTTGAGATATTATATGATGGTATTGCTTACATAAACGCGATATTTCTGGATATAATTAAGATCGTAATTCCGTACAGATGTCGAATTTTTTATGTTCGAGGGCCATTGTAATTCCTTGTTATTGTGCCATATTTTGTGTTGTATGTTGCATTGTTCTGTGTTTTTAAGTATAATCAAGGAACAATACAACAAACAAAACAAAGTGGGTTTAAATGAAGGCAACTGTTGAGATATTATATGATGGTATTGCTTATATAAACGCGATATTTCTGGATATAATTAAGATCGTAATTCCGTACAGATGTCGAATTTTTATGTGCAAGGTCCATTGTAAGTCCTTGTCATATGTGCCATATTTTGTGTTGTATGTTGCATTGTTCTGTGTTTTTAATTATAAATCAAGGAACAATACAACAAACAAAACAAAGTGGATTTGAAAAAAAGCAACTTTTGAGATATTATATAATGGTATTGCTTACATAAACGCGATATTTCTGGATATAATTAAGATCGTAATTCCGTACAGATGTCGAATTTTTTATGTTCGAGGGCCATTGTAATTCCTTGTTTATGTGCCATATTTTGTGTTGTATGTTGCATTGTTCTGTGTTTTTAAGTATAAATCAAGGAACAATACAACAAACAAAACAAAGTGGGTTTTAAATGAAGGCAACTGTTGAGATATTATATGATGGTATTGCTTATATAAACGCGATATTTCTGGATATAATTAAGATCGTAATTCCGTACAGATGTCGAATTTTTTATGTGCGAGGTCCATTGTAATTCCTTGTCATTTGTGCCATATTTTGTGTTGTATGTTGCATTGTTCTGTGTTTTTAATTATAAATCAAGGAACAATACAACAAACAAAACAAAGTGGGCTTTTAAATGAAAGCAACTGTTGAGATATTCATGATGGTATAGCTTAAATAAACGTGATATTTCTGGATATAATTAAGATCGTAATTCCGTACAGATGTCGAATTTTTTATGTGCAAGGTCCATTGTAATGCCTTGTCATATGTGCCATATTTGTGTTGTATGTTGCATTGTTCTGTGTTTTTAATTATAAATCAAGGAACAATACAACAAACAAAACATGGTGGGCTTTAATGAAAGCAACTGTTGAGATATTACATGATGGTATAGCTTAAATAAACGTGATATTTCTGTATATAATTAAGAGAGTAATTCGTACAGATGTCGAATTTTTTATGTGCGAGGTCCATTGTAATTCCTTGTCATTATGTGCCATATTTTGTGTTGTATGTTGCATTGTTCTGTGTTTTTAATTATTAATCAAGGAACAATACAACAAACAAAACAAAGTGGGTTTGAAAAAAAGCAACTTTTGAGATATTATATGATGGTATTGCTTATATAAACGCGATATTTCTGGATATAATTAAGATCGTAATTCCGTACAGATGTCGAATTTTTTATGTGCGAGGTCCATTGTAATTCCTTGTTATTTGTGCCATATTTTGTGTTGTATGTTGCATTGTTCTGTGTTTTTAATTATTAATCAAGGAACAATACAACAAACAAAACAAAGTGGGTTTGGAAAAAAGCAACTTTTAAGATATTATATAATGGTATTGCTTACATAAACGCGATATTTCTGGATATAATTAAGATCGTAATTCCGTACTGATGTCGAATTTTTTATGTGCAATGTCCATTGTATAATGCCTTGTAATATGTGCCATATTTTGTGTTGTATGTTGCATTGTTTTGTGTTTTTAATTATAAATCAAGGAACAATACAACAAACAAAACATGGTGGGCTTTTAATGAAAACAACTGTTGAGATATTACATGATGGTATAGCTTAAATAAACGTGATATTTCTGTATATAATTAAGAGAGTAATTCCGTACATGATGTCGAATTTTTTATGTGCAAGGTCCATTGTAATGCCTTGTCATATGTGCCATTTTTGTGTTGTATGTTGCATTGTTCTGTGTTTTTAAATATAAATCAAGGAACAATACAACAAACAAAACAAAGTGGATTTGAAAAAAAGCAACTTTTGAGATATTATATAATGGTATTGCTTACATAAACGCGATATTTCTGGATATAATTAAGATCGTAATTCCGTACAGATGTCGAATTTTTTATGTTCGAGGGCCATTGTAATTCCTTGTTTTATGTGCCATATTTTGTGTTGTATATTGCATTGTTCTGTGTTTTTAAGTATAAATCAAGGAACAATACAACAAACAAAACAAAGTGGGTTTTAAATGAAGGCAACTGTTGAGATATTATATGATGGTATTGCTTATATAAACGCGATATTTCTGGATATAATTAAGATCGTAATTCCGTACATGATGTCTAATTTTTTATGTGCAAGGTCCATTGTATAATGCCTTGTAATATGTGCCATATTTTGTGTTGTATGGTGCATTGTTTTGTGTTTTTAATTGTAAATCAAGGAACAATACAACAAACAAAACATGGTGGGCTTTTAATGAAAACAGCTGTTGAGATATTACATGATGGTATAGCTTAAATAAACATAATATTACTCTATATAATTAAGAGAGTAATTTCGTACAGATGTCGAATTTTTTATGTGCAAGGTCCATTGTATAGTGCCTTGTAATATGTGCCATATTATGTGTTGTATGTTGCATTGTTTTGTGTTTTTAATTATAAATCAAGGAACAATACAACAAACAAAACATGGTGGGATTTTAATGAAAACAGCTATTGAGATATTACATGATGGTATAGCTTAAATAAACATAATATTACTGTATATAATTAAGAGAGTAATTTCGTACAGATGTCGAATTTTTTATGTGCAAGGTCCATTGTATAGTGCCTTGTAATATGTGCCATATTTTGTGTTGTATGTTGCATTGTTCTGTGTTTTTAAGTATAAATCAAGGAACAATACAACAAACAAAACAAAGTGGGTTTTAAATGAAGGCAACTGTTGAGATATTATATGATGGTATTGCTTATATAAACGCGATATTTCTGGATATAATTAAGATCGTAATTCCGTACAGATGTCGAATTTTTTATGTGCGAGGTCCATTGTAATTCCTTGTCATTTGTGCCATATTTTGTGTTGTATGTTGCATTGTTCTGTGTTTTTAAATATAAATCAAGGAACAATACAACAAACAAAACAAAGTGGATTTGAAAAAAAGCAACTTTTGAGATATTATATAATGGTATTGCTTACATAAACGCGATATTTGTGGATATAATTAAGATCGTAATTCCGTACAGATGTCGAATTTTTTATATTCGAGGGCCATTGTAATTCCTTGTTTTATGTGCCATATTTTGTGTTGTATGTTGCATTGTTCTGTGTTTTTAAGTATAAATCAAGGAACAATACAACAAACAAAACAAAGTGGGTTTTAAATGAAGGCAACTGTTGAGATATTATATGATGGTATTGCTTATTTAAACGCGATATTTCTGGATATAATTAAGATCGTAATTCCGTACAGATGTCGAATTTTTTATGTGCGAGGTCCATTGTAATTCCTTGTCATTTGTGCCATATTTTGTGTTGTATGTTGCATTGTTCTGTGTTTTTAATTATTAATCAAGGAACAATACAACAAACAAAACAAAGTGGGTTTGAAAAAAAGCAACTTTTGAGATATTATATGATGGTATTGCTTATATAAACGCGATATTTCTGGATATAATTAAGATCGTAATTCCGTACAGATGTTCGAATTTTTTATGTGCGAGGTCCATTGTAATTCCTTGTTATTTGTGCCATATTTTGTGTTGTATGTTGCATTGTTCTGTGTTTTTAATTATTAATCAAGGAACAATACAACAAACAAAACAAAGTGGGTTTGGAAAAAAGCAACTTTTAAGATATTATATAATGGTATTGCTTACATAAACGCGATATTTCTGGATATAATTAAGATCGTAATTCCGTACTGATGTCGAATTTTTTATGTGCAATGTCCATTGTATAATGCCTTGTAATATGTGCCATATTTTGTGTTGTATGTTGCATTGTTTTGTGTTTTTAATTATAAATCAAGGAACAATACAACAAACAAAACATGGTGGGCTTTTAATGAAAACAACTGTTGAGATATTACATGATGGTATAGCTTAAATAAACGTGATATTTCTGTATATAATGAAGAGAGTATTCCGTACTGATGTCGAATTTTTTATGAGCAAGGTCCATTGTAATGCCTTGTCATATGTGCCATATTTTGTGTTGTATGTTGCATTGTTCTGTGTTTTTAAGTATAAATCAAGGAACAATACAACAAACAAAACATGGTGGGCTTTTAATGAAAACAACTGTTGAGATATTACATGATGGTATAGCGTATTTAAACGCGATATTTCTGGATATAATTAAGATCGTAATTCCGTACAGATGTCGAATTTTTTATGTGCGAGGTCCATTGTAATTCCTTGTCATTTGTGCCATATTTTGTGTTGTATGTTGCATTGTTCTGTGTTTTTAATTATTAATCAAGGAACAATACAACAAACAAAACAAAGTGGGTTTGAAAAAAAGCAACTTTTGAGATATTATATGATGGTATTGCTTATATAAACGCGATATTTCTGGATATAATTAAGATCGTAATTCCGTACAGATGTCGAATTTTTTATGTTCGAGGGCCATTGTAATTCCTTGTTTTATGTGCCATATTTTGTGTTGTATGTTGCATTGTTCTGTGTTTTTAAGTATAAATCAAGGAACAATACAACAAACAAAACAAAGTGGGTTTTAAATGAAGGCAACTGTTGAGATATTATATGATGGTATTGCTTATATAAACGCGATATTTCTGGATATAATTAAGATCGTAATTCCGTACAGATGTCGAATTTTTTATGTGCGAGGTCCATTGTAATTCCTTGTCATTTGTGCCATATTTTGTGTTGTATGTTGCATTGTTCTGTGTTTTTAAATATAAATCAAGGAACAATACAACAAACAAAACAAAGTGGATTTGAAAAAAAGCAACTTTTGAGATATTATATAATGGTATTGCTTACATAAACGCGATATTTCTGGATATAATTAAGATCGTAATTCCGTACAGATGTCGAATTTTTTATGTTCGAGGGCCATTGTAATTCCTTGTTTTATGTGCCATATTTTGTGTTGTATGTTGCATTGTTCTGTGTTTTTAAGTATAAATCAAGGAACAATACAACAAACAAAACAAAGTGGGTTTTAAATGAAGGCAACTGTTGAGATATTATATGATGGTATTGCTTATTTAAACGCGATATTTCTGGATATAATTAAGATCGTAATTCCGTACAGATGTCGAATTTTTTATGTGCGAGGTCCATTGTAATTCCTTGTCATTTGTGCCATATTTTGTGTTGTATGTTGCATTGTTCTGTGTTTTTAATTATTAATCAAGGAACAATACAACAAACAAAACAAAGTGGGCTTTTAATGAAAACAACTTTTGAGATATTATATAATGGTATTGCTTACATAAACGGGATATTTCTGGATATAATTAAGATCGTAATTCCGTACTGATGTCGAATTTTTTATGTGCAATGTCCATTGTATAATGCCTTGTAATATGTGCCATATTTTGTGTTGTATGTTGCATTGTTTTGTGTTTTTAATTATAAATCAAGGAACAATACAACAAACAAAACATGGTGGGCTTTTAATGAAAACAACTGTTGAGATATTACATGATGGTATAGCTTAAATAAACGTGATATTTCTGTATATAATTAAGAGAGTATTCCGTACTGATGTCGAATTTTTTATGAGCAAGGTCCATTGTAATGCCTTGTCATATGTGCCATATTTTGTGTTGTATGTTGCATTGTTCTGTGTTTTTAAGTATAAATCAAGGAACAATACAACAAACAAAACATGGTGGGCTTTTAATGAAAACAACTGTTGAGATATTACATGATGGTATAGCTTAATTAAACGTGATATTTCTGTATATAATTAAGAGAGTAATTTCGTACAGATGTCGAATTTTTTTTTGTGCAAGGTCCATTGTAGTTCCTTGTCATATGTGCCATTTTTTGTGTTGTATGTTGCATTGTTCTGTGTTTTTAATTATAAATCAAGGAACAATACAACAAACTAAACAAAGTGGATTTGAAAAAAAGCAACTTTTGAGATATTATATAATGGTATTGCTTACATAAACGCGATATTTCTGGATATAATTAAGATCGTAATTCCGTACAGATGTCGAATTTTTTATGTTCGAGGGCCATTGTAATTCCTTGTTTTATGTGCCATATTTTGTGTTGTATATTGCATTGTTCTGTGTTTTTAAGTATAAATCAAGGAACAATACAACAAACAAAACAAAGTGGGTTTTAATGAAGGCAACTGTTGAGATATTATATGATGGTATTGCTTATATAAACGCGATATTTCTGGATATAATTAAGATCATAATACCGTACAGATGTCGAATTTTTTATGTGCGAGGTCCATTGTAATTCCTTGTCATTTGCGCCATATTTTGTGTTGTATGTTGCATTGTTCTGTGTTTTTAATTATAAATCAAGGAACAATACAACAAAGTGGGCTTTTAATGAAAACAACTGTTGAGATATTGCATGATGGTATAGCTTAAATAAACGTGATATTTCTGTATATAATTAAGAGAGTAATTCCGTACTGATGTCGAATTTTTTATGTGCAAGGTCCATTGTAATGCCTTGTCATATGTGCCATATTTGGTGTTGTAGGTTGCATTGTTCTGTGTTTTTAATTATAGATCAAGGAACAATACAACAAACAAAACATGGTGGGCTTTTAATGAAAACAACTGTTGAGATATTACATGATGGTATAGCTTAAATAAACCTGATATTTCTGTATATAAGTAAGAGAGTAATTTCGTACAGATGTCGAATTTTTTTTGTGCGAGGTCCATTGTAATTCCTTGTCATTTGTGCCATATTTTGTGTTGTATGTTGCATTGTTCTGTGTTTTTAATTATTAATCAAGGAACAATACAACAAACAAAACAAAGTGGGTTTGAAAAAAAGCAACTTTTGAGATATTATATGATGGTATTGCTTATATAAACGCGATATTTCTGGATATAATTAAGATCGTAATTCCGTACAGATGTCGAATTTTTTATGTGCGAGGTCCATTGTAATTCCTTGTTATTTGTGCCATATTTTGTGTTGTATGTTGCATTGTTCTGTGTTTTTAATTATTAATCAAGGAACAATACAACAAACAAAACAAAGTGGGTTTGGAAAAAAGCAACTTTTAAGATATTATATAATGGTATTGCTTACATAAACGCGATATTTCTGGATATAATTAAGATCGTAATTCCGTACTGATGTCGAATTTTTTATGTGCAATGTCCATTGTATAATGCCTTGTAATATGTGCCATATTTTGTGTTGTATGTTGCATTGTTTGTGTTTTTAATTATAAATCAAGGAACAATACAACAAACAAAACATGGTGGGCTTTTAATGAAAACAACTGTTGAGATATTACATGATGGTATAGCTTAAATAAACGTGATATTTCTGTATATAATTAAGAGAGTATTCCGTACTGATGTCGAATTTTTTATGAGCAAGGTCCATTGTAATGCCTTGTCATATGTGCCATTTTTTGTGTTGTATGTTGCATTGTTCTATGTTTTTAAATATAAATCAAGGAACAATACAACAAACAAAACAAAGTGGATTTGAAAAAAAGCAACTTTTGAGATATTATATAATGGTATTGCTTACATAAACGCGATATTTCTGGATATAATTAAGATCGTAATTCCGTACAGATGTAGAATTTTTTATGTTCGAGGGCCATTGTAATTCCTTGTTTTATGTGCCATATTTTGTGTTGTATATTGCATTGTTCTGTGTTTTTAAGTATAAATCAAGGAACAATACGACAAACAAAACAAAGTGGGTTTTAAATGAAGGCAACTGTTGAGATATTACAAGATGGTATAGCTTAAATAAACGTGATATTTCTGTATATAATTAAGAGAGTAATTCCGTACTGATGTCTAATTTTTTATGTGCAAGGTCCATTGTATAATGCCTTGTAATATGTGCCATATTTTGTGTTGTATGGTGCATTGTTTTGTGTTTTTAATTATAAATCAAGGAACAATACAACAAACAAAACATGGTGGGCTTTTAATGAAAACAGCTGTTGAGATATTACATGATGGTATAGCTTAAATAAACATAATATTACTCTATATAATTAAGAGAGTAATTTCGTACAGATGTCGAATTTTTTATGTGCAAGGTCCATTGTATAGTGCCTTGTAATATGTGCCATATTTTGTGTTGTATGTTGCATTGTTTGTGTTTTTAATTATAAATCAAGGAACAATACAACAAACAAAACAATGGTGGGATTTTAATGAAAACAGCTGTTGAGATATTACATGATGGTATAGCTTAATAAACGCGATATTTCTGGATATAATTAAGATCGTAATTCCGTACAGATGTCGAATTTTTTATGTGCAAGGTCCATTGTAATTCCTTGTAATATGTGCCATATTTTGTGTTGTATGTTGCATTGTTCTGTGTTTTTAATTATAAATCAAGGAACAATACAACAAACAAAACAATGGTGGGCTTTTAATGAAAACAACTGTTGAGATATTACATGATGGTATAGCTTAATAAACGGATATTTCTGTATATAATTAAGATAGTAATTCCGTACAGATGTCGAATTTTTTATGTGCAAGGTCCATTGTAATTCCTTGTCATATGTGCCATATTTTGTGTTGTATGTTGCATTGTTCTGTGTTTTTAATTATAAATCAAGGAACAATACAACAAACAAAACAAAGTGGGTTTTAAATGAAAGCAACTGTTGAGATATTATATGATGGTATTGCTTATATAAACGCGATATTTCTGGATATAATTAAGATCGTAATTCCGTACAGATGTCGAATTTTTTATGTGCGAGGTCCATTGTAATTCCTTGTCATTTGTGCCATATTTTGTGTTGTATGTTGCATTGTTCTGTGTTTTTAAATATAAATCAAGGAACAATACAACAAACAAAACAAAGTGGATTTGAAAAAAAGCAACTTTTGAGATATTATATAATGGTATTGCTTACATAAACGCGATATTTGTGGATATAATTAAGATCGTAATTCCGTACAGATGTCGAATTTTTTATGTTCGAGGGCCATTGTAATTCCTTGTTTTATGTGCCATATTTTGTGTTGTATGTTGCATTGTTCTGTGTTTTTAAGTATAAATCAAGGAACAATACAACAAACAAAACAAAGTGGGTTTTAAATGAAGGCAACTGTTGAGATATTATATGATGGTATTGCTTATTAAACGCGATATTTCTGGATATAATTAAGATCGTAATTCCGTACAGATGTCGAATTTTTTATGTGCGAGGTCCATTGTAATTCCTTGTCATTTGTGCCATATTTTGTGTTGTATGTTGCATTGTTCTGTGTTTTTAATTATTAATCAAGGAACAATACAACAAACAAAACAAAGTGGGTTTGAAAAAAAGCAACTTTTGAGATATTATATGATGGTATTGCTTATATAAACGCGATATTTCTGGATATAATTAAGATCGTAATTCCGTACAGATGTCGAATTTTTTATGTGCGAGGTCCATTGTAATTCCTTGTTATTTGTGCCATATTTTGTGTTGTATGTTGCATTGTTCTGTGTTTTTAATTATTAATTAAGGAACAATACAACAAACAAAACAAAGTGGGTTTGAAAAAAGCAACTTTTGAGATATTATATAATGGTATTGCTTACATAAACGCGATATTTCTGGATATAATTAAGATCGTAATTCCGTACTGATGTCGAATTTTTTATGTGCAATGTCCATTGTATAATGCCTTGTAATATGTGCCATATTTTGTGTTGTATGTTGCATTGTTTTGTGTTTTTAATTATAAATCAAGGAACAATACAACAAACAAAACATGGTGGGCTTTTAATGAAAACAACTGTTGAGATATTACATGATGGTATAGCTTAAATAAACGTGATATTTCTGTATATAATTAAGAGAGTATTCCGTACTGATGTCGAATTTTTTATGAGCAAGGTCCATTGTAATGCCTTGTCATATGTGCCATATTTTGTGTTGTATGTTGCATTGTTCTGTGTTTTTAAGTATAAATCAAGGAACAATACAACAAACAAAACATGGTGGGCTTTTAATGAAAACAACTGTTGAGATATTACATGATGGTATAGCTTAATTAAACGTGATATTTCTGTATATAATTAAGAGAGTAATTTCGTACAGATGTCGAATTTTTTTATGTGCAAGGTCCATTGTAGTTCCTTGTCATATGTGCCATATTTTGTGTTGTATGTTGCATTGTTCTGTGTTTTTAAATATAAATCAAGGAACAATACAACAAACAAAACAAAGTGGATTTGAAAAAAAGCAACTTTTGAGATATTATATAATGGTATTGCTTACATAAACGCGATATTTCTGGATATAATTAAGATCGTAATTCCGTACAGATGTCGAATTTTTTATGTTCGAGGGCCATTGTAATTCCTTGTTTTATGTGCCATATTTTGTGTTGTATGTTGCATTGTTCTGTGTTTTTAAGTATAAATCAAGGAACAATACAACAAACAAAACAAAGTGGGTTTTAAATGAAGGCAACTGTTGAGATATTATATGATGGTATTGCTTATATAAACGCGATATTTCTGGATATAATTAAGATCGTAATTCCGTACAGATGTCGAATTTTTTATGTGCGAGGTCCATTGTAATTCCTTGTCATTATGTGCCATATTTTGTGTTGTATGTTGCATTGTTCTGTGTTTTTAAATATAAATCAAGGAACAATACAACAAACAAAACAAAGTGGATTTGAAAAAAAGCAACTTTTGAGATATTATATGATGGTATTGCTTATATAAACGCGATATTTCTGGATATAATTAAGATCGTAATTCCGTACAGATGTCGAATTTTTTATGTGCGAGGTCCATTGTAATTCCTTGTCATTATGTGCCATATTTTGTGTTGTATGTTGCATTGTTCTGTGTTTTTAATTATTAATCAAGGAACAATACAACAAACAAAACAAAGTGGGTTTGAAAAAAGCAACTTTTGAGATATTATATGATGGTATTGCTTATATAAACGCGATATTTCTGGATATAATTAAGATCGTAATTCCGTACAGATGTCGAATTTTTTATGTGCGAGGTCCATTGTAATTCCTTGTTATTTGTGCCATATTTTGTGTTGTATGTTGCATTGTTCTGTGTTTTTAATTATTAATCAAGGAACAATACAACAAACAAAACAAAGTGGGTTTGAAAAAGCAACTTTTGAGATATTATATAATGGTATTGCTTACATAAACGCGATATTTCTGGATATAATTAAGATCGTAATTCCGTACTGATGTCGAATTTTTTATGTTCGAGGTCCATTGTAATTCCTTGTATTATGTGCCATATTTTGTGTTGTATGTTGCATTGTTCTGTGTTTTTAAGTATAAATCAAGGAACAATACAACAAACAAAACAAAGTGGGTTTTAAATGAAGGCAACTGTTGAGATATTATATGATGGTATTGCTTATATAAACGCGATATTTCTGGATATAATTAAGATCGTAATTCCGTACAGATGTCGAATTTTTTATGTTCGAGGTCCATTGTAATTCCTTGTCATTATGTGCCATATTTTGTGTTGTATGTTGCATTGTTCTGTGTTTTTAAGTATAATCAAGGAACAATACAACAAACAAAACAAAGTGGGTTTTAATGAAAGGCAACTGTTGAGATATTATATGATGGTATTGCTTATATAAACGCGATATTTCTGGATATAATTAAGATCGTAATTCCGTACAGATGTCGAATTTTTTATGTGCAAGGTCCATTGTAATTCCTTGTCATATGTGCCATATTTTGTGTTGTATGTTGCATTGTTCTGTGTTTTTAATTATAAATCAAGGAACAATACAACAAACAAAACATGGTGGGCTTTTAATGAAAACAACTGTTGAGATATTACATGATGGTATAGCTTAATAAACGTGATATTTCTGTATATAATTAAGAGAGTAATTTCGTACAGATGTCGAATTTTTTATGTGCAAGGTCCATTGTAAGTTCCTTGTCATATGTGCCATATTTTGTGTTGTATGTTGCATTGTTCTGTGTTTTTAATATAAATCAAGGAACAATACAACAAACAAAACAAAGTGGATTTGAAAAAAAGCAACTTTTGAGATATTATATAATGGTATTGCTTACATAAACGCGATATTTCTGGATATAATTAAGATCGTAATTCCGTACAGATGTCGAATTTTTTATGTTCGAGGGCCATTGTAATTCCTTGTTTTATGTGCCATATTTTGTGTTGTATGTTGCATTGTTCTGTGTTTTTAAGTATAAATCAAGGAACAATACAACAAACAAAACAAAGTGGGTTTTAAATGAAGGCAACTGTTGAGATATTATATGATGGTATTGCTTATATAAACGCGATATTTCTGGATATAATTAAGATCGTAATACCGTACAGATGTCGAATTTTTTATGTGCGAGGTCCATTGTAATTCCTTGTCATTTGCGCCATATTTTGTGTTGTATGTTGCATTGTTCTGTGTTTTTAATTATTAATCAAGGAACAATACAACAAACAAAACAAAGTGGGCTTTTAATGAAAACAACTGTTGAGATATTGCATGATGGTATAGCTTAAATAAACGTGATATTTCTGTATATAATTAAGAGAGTAATTCCGTACTGATGTCGAATTTCTTATGTGCAAGGTCCATTGTAATGCCTTGTCATATGTGCCATATTTTGTGTTGTATGTTTCATTGTTCTGTGTTTTTAATTATAGATCAAGGAACAATACAACAAACAAAACATGGTGGGCTTTTAATGAAAACAACTGTTGAGATATTACATGATGGTATAGCTTAAATAAACGCGAGATTTGTGGATATAATTAAGATCCTAATTCCGTACAGATAACGATTTTTTTATATGCAATGTACATTGTAATTCCTTGTCATATGTGCCATATTTGGTGTTGTAGGTTGCATTGTACTGTGTTTTTAATTATAGATCAAGGAACAATACAACAAACAAAACATGGTGGGCTTTTAATGAAAACAACTGTTGAGATATTGCATGATGGTATAGCTTAAATAAACGTGATATTTCTGTATATAATTAAGAGAGTAATTCCGTACTGATGTCGAATTTTTTATGTGCAAGGTCCATTGTAATGCCTTTTCATATGTGCCATATTTTGTGTTGTATGTTGCATTGTTCTGTGTTTTTAATTATTAATCAAGGAACAATACAACAAACAAAACAAAGTGGGTTTGAAAAAAAGCAACTTTTGAGATATTATATAATGGTATTGCTTACATAAACGCGATATTTCTGGATATAATTAAGATCGTAATTCCGTACAGATGTCGAATTTTTTATGTTCGAGGGCCATTGTAATTCCTTGTTATATGTGCCATATTTTGTGTTGTATGTTGCATTGTTTTGTGTTTTTAATTATAAATCAAGGAACAATACAACAAACAAAACATGGTGGGCTTTTAATGAAAACAAGCTGTTGAGATATTACATGATGGTATAGCTTAAATAAACATAATATTACTGTATATAATTAAGAGAGTAATTTCGTACAGATGTCGAATTTTTTATGTGCAAGGTCCATTGTATAGTGCCTTGTAATATGTGCCATATTTTGTGTTGTATGTTGCATTGTTCTGTGTTTTTAATTATAAATTAAGGAACAATACAACAAACAAAACAAAGTGGGTTTGAAAAAAGCAACTTTTGAGATATTATATAATGGTATTGCTTACATAAACGCGATATTTCTGGATATAATTAAGATCGTAATTCCGTACAGATGTCGAATTTTTTATGTGCGAGGTCCATTGTAATTCCTTGTCTTATGTGCCATATTTTGTGTTGTATGTTGCATTGTTCTGTGTTTTTAAGTATAAATCAAGGAACAATACAACAAACAAAACAAAGTGGGTTTTAAATGAAGGCAACTGTTGAGATATTATATGATGGTATTGCTTATATAAACGCGATATTTCTGGATATAATTAAGATCGTAATTCCGTACAGATGTCGAATTTTTTATGTGCGAGGTCCATTGTAATTCCTTGTCATTTGTGCCATATTTTGTGTTGTATGTTGCATTGTTCTGTGTTTTTAATTATAATCAAGGAACAATACAACAAACAAAACAAAGTGGGTTTTAAATGAAGCAACTGTTGAGATATTATATGATGGTATTGCTTATATAAACGCGATATTTCTGGATATAATTAAGATCGTAATTCCGTACAGATGTCGAATTTTTTATGTGCGAGGTCCATTGTAATTCCTTGTCATTATGTGCCATATTTTGTGTTGTATATTGCATTGTTCTGTGTTTTTAAGTATAAATCAAGGAACAATACGACAAACAAAACAAAGTGGGTTTTAAATGAAGGCAACTGTTGAGATATTACAAGATGGTATAGCTTAAATAAACGTGATATTTCCGTATATAATTAAGAGAGTAATTCCGTACTGATGTCTAATTTTTTATGTGCAAGGTCCATTGTATAATGCCTTGTAATATGTGCCATATTTTGTGTTGTATGGTGCATTGTTTTGTGTTTTTAATTATAAATCAAGGAACAATACAACAAACAAAACATGGTGGGCTTTTAATGAAAACAGCTGTTGAGATATTACATGATGGTATAGCTTAAATAAACATAATATTACTCTATATAATTAAGAGAGTAATTTCGTACAGATGTCGAATTTTTTATGTGCAAGGTCCATTGTATAGTGCCTTGTAATATGTGCCATATTATGTGTTGTATGTTGCATTGTTTTGTGTTTTTAATTATAAATCAAGGAACAATACAACAAACAAAACATGGTGGGATTTTAATGAAAACAGCTATTGAGATATTACATGATGGTATAGCTTAAATAAACATAATATTACTGTATATAATTAAGAGAGTAATTTCGTACAGATGTCGAATTTTTTATGTGCAAGGTCCATTGTATAGTGCCTTGTAATATGTGCCATATTTTGTGTTGTATGTTGCATTGTTCTGTGTTTTTAAGTATAAATCAAGGAACAATACAACAAACAAAACAAAGTGGGTTTTAAATGAAGGCAACTGTTGAGATATTATATGATGGTATTGCTTATATAAACGCGATATTTCTGGATACAATTAAGATCGTAATTCCGTACAGATGTCGAATTTTTTATGTGCGAGGTCCATTGTAATTCCTTGTCATTTGTGCCATATTTTGTGTTGTATGTTGCATTGTTCTGTGTTTTTAAATATAAATCAAGGAACAATACAACAAACAAAACAAAGTGGATTTGAAAAAAAGCAACTTTTGAGATATTATATAATGGTATTGCTTACATAAACGCGATATTTGTGGATATAATTAAGATCGTAATTCCGTACAGATGTCGAATTTTTTATATTCGAGGGCCATTGTAATTCCTTGTTTTATGTGCCATATTTTGTGTTGTATGTTGCATTGTTCTGTGTTTTTAAGTATAAATCAAGGAACAATACAACAAACAAAACAAAGTGGGTTTTAAATGAAGGCAACTGTTGAGATATTATATGATGGTATTGCTTATTTAAACGCGATATTTCTGGATATAATTAAGATCGTAATTCCGTACAGATGTCGAATTTTTTATGTGCGAGGTCCATTGTAATTCCTTGTCATTTGTGCCATATTTTGTGTTGTATGTTGCATTGTTCTGTGTTTTTAATTATTAATCAAGGAACAATACAACAAACAAAACAAAGTGGGTTTGAAAAAAAGCAACTTTTGAGATATTATATGATGGTATTGCTTATATAAACGCGATATTTCTGGATATAATTAAGATCGTAATTCCGTACAGATGTTGAATTTTTTATGTGCGAGGTCCATTGTAATTCCTTGTTATTTGTGCCATATTTTGTGTTGTATGTTGCATTGTTCTGTGTTTTTAATTATTAATCAAGGAACAATACAACAAACAAAACAAAGTGGGTTTGGAAAAAAGCAACTTTTAAGATATTATATAATGGTATTGCTTACATAAACGCGATATTTCTGGATATAATTAAGATCGTAATTCCGTACTGATGTCGAATTTTTTATGTGCAATGTCCATTGTATAATGCCTTGTAATATGTGCCATATTTTGTGTTGTATGTTGCATTGTTTTGTGTTTTTAATTATAAATCAAGGAACAATACAACAAACAAAACATGGTGGGCTTTTAATGAAAACAACTGTTGAGATATTACATGATGGTATAGCTTAAATAAACGTGATATTTCTGTATATAATGAAGAGAGTATTCCGTACTGATGTCGAATTTTTTATGAGCAAGGTCCATTGTAATGCCTTGTCATATGTGCCATATTTTGTGTTGTATGTTGCATTGTTCTGTGTTTTTAAGTATAAATCAAGGAACAATACAACAAACAAAACATGGTGGGCTTTTAATGAAAACAACTGTTGAGATATTACATGATGGTATAGCTTAATTAAACGTGATATTTCTGTATATAATTAAGAGAGTAATTTCGTACAGATGTCGAATTTTTTATGTGCAAGGTCCATTGTAGTTCCTTGTCATATGTGCCATATTTTGTGTTGTATGTTGCATTGTTCTGTGTTTTTAAATATAAATCAAGGAACAATACAACAAACAAAACAAAGTGGATTTGAAAAAAAGCAACTTTTGAGATATTATATAATGGTATTGCTTACATAAACGCGATATTTCTGGATATAATTAAGATCGTAATTCCGTACAGATGTCGAATTTTTTATGTTCGAGGGCCATTGTCATTCCTTGTTTTATGTGCCATATTTTGTGTTGTATATTGCATTGTTCTGTGTTTTTAAGTATAAATCAAGGAACAATACGACAAACAAAACAAAGTGGGTTTTAAATGAAGGCAACTGTTGAGATATTATATGATGGTATTGCTTATATAAACGCGATATTTCTGGATATAATTAAGATCGTAATACCGTACAGATGTCGAATTTTTTATGTGTGAGGTCCATTGTAATTCCTTGTCATTTGCGCCATATTTTGTGTTGTATGTTGCATTGTTCTGTGTTTTTAATTATTAATCAAGGAACAATACAACAAACAAAACAAAGTGGGCTTTTAATGAAAACAACTGTTGAGATATTGCATGATGGTATAGCTTAAATAAACGTGATATTTCTGTATATAATTAAGAGAGTAATTCCGTACTGATGTCGAATTTCTTATGTGCAAGGTCCATTGTAATGCCTTGTCATATGTGCCATATTTTGTGTTGTATGTTTCATTGTTCTGTGTTTTTAATTATAGATCAAGGAACAATACAACAAACAAAACATGGTGGGCTTTTAATGAAAACAACTGTTGAGATATTACATGATGGTATAGCTTAAATAAACGCGAGATTTGTGGATATAATTAAGATCCTAATTCCGTACAGATAACGATTTTTTATATGCAATGTACATTGTAATTCCTTGTCATATGTGCCATATTTGGTGTTGTAGGTTGCATTGTACTGTGTTTTTAATTATAGATCAAGGAACAATACAACAAACAAAACATGGTGGGCTTTTAATGAAAACAACTGTTGAGATATTGCATGATGGTATAGCTTAAATAAACGTGATATTTCTGTATATAATTAAGAGAGTAATTCCGTACTGATGTCGAATTTTTTATGTGCAAGGTCCATTGTAATGCCTTTTCATATGTGCCATATTTTGTGTTGTATGTTGCATTGTTCTGTGTTTTTAATTATTAATCAAGGAACAATACAACAAACAAAACAAAGTGGGTTTGAAAAAAAGCAACTTTTGAGATATTATATAATGGTATTGCTTACATAAACGCGATATTTCTGGATATAATTAAGATCGTAATTCCGTACAGATGTCGAATTTTTTATGTTCGAGGGCCATTGTAATTCCTTGTTTTATGTGCCATATTTTGTGTTGTATGTTGCATTGTTCTGTGTTTTTAAGTATAAATCAAGGAACAATACAACAAACAAAACAATGTGGGCTTTTAAATGAAGGCAACTGTTGAGATATTACTATTGATGGTATGCTTAATAAACGCGATATTACTGGATATAATTAAGATAGTAATTCCGTACAGATGTCGAATTTTTTATGTGCGAGGTCCATTGTAATTCCTTGTCATATGTGCCATATTTTGTGTTGTATGTTGCATTGTTCTGTGTTTTTAATATAAATCAAGGAACAATACAACAAACAAAACAAAGTGGGTTTGAAAAAAAGCAACTTTTGAGATATTATATGATGGTATTGCTTACATAAACGCGATATTTGTGGATATAATTAAGATCGTAATTCCGTACAGATGTCGAATTTTTTATGTTCGAGGGCCATTGTAATTCCTTGTTTTATGTGCCATATTTTGTGTTGTATGTTGCATTGTTCTGTGTTTTTAAGTATAAATCAAGGAACAATACAACAAACAAAACAAAGTGGGTTTTAAATGAAGGCAACTGTTGAGATATTATATGATGGTATTGCTTATTTAAACGCGATATTTCTGGATATAATTAAGATCGTAATTCCGTACAGATGTCGAATTTTTTATGTGCGAGGTCCATTGTAATTCCTTGTCATTTGTGCCATATTTTGTGTTGTATGTTGCATTGTTCTGTGTTTTTAATTATTAATCAAGGAACAATACAACAAACAAAACAAAGTGGGTTTGAAAAAAAGCAACTTTTGAGATATTATATGATGGTATTGCTTATATAAACGCGATATTTCTGGATATAATTAAGATCGTAATTCCGTACAGATGTCGAATTTTTTATGTGCGAGGTCCATTGTAATTCCTTGTTATTTGTGCCATATTTTGTGTTGTATGTTGCATTGTTCTGTGTTTTTAATTATTAATCAAGGAACAATACAACAAACAAAACAAAGTGGGTTTGGAAAAAAGCAACTTTTAAGATATTATATAATGGTATTGCTTACATAAACGCGATATTTCTGGATATAATTAAGATCGTAATTCCGTACTGATGTCGAATTTTTTATGTGCAATGTCCATTGTATAATGCCTTGTAATATGTGCCATATTTTGTGTTGTATGTTGCATTGTTTTGTGTTTTTAATTATAAATCAAGGAACAATACAACAAACAAAACATGGTGGGCTTTTAATGAAAACAACTGTTGAGATATTACATGATGGTATAGCTTAAATAAACGTGATATTTCTGTATATAATGAAGAGAGTATTCCGTACTGATGTCGAATTTTTTATGAGCAAGGTCCATTGTAATGCCTTGTCATATGTGCCATATTTTGTGTTGTATGTTGCATTGTTCTGTGTTTTTAAGTATAAATCAAGGAACAATACAACAAACAAAACATGGTGGGCTTTTAATGAAAACAACTGTTGAGATATTACATGATGGTATAGCTTAATTAAACGTGATATTTCTGTATATAATTAAGAGAGTAATTTCGTACAGATGTCGAATTTTTTTATGTGCAAGGTCCATTGTAGTTCCTTGTCATATGTGCCATATTTTTGTGTTGTATGTTGCATTGTTCTGTGTTTTTAAATATAAATCAAGGCAACAATACAACAAACAAAACAAAGTGGATTTGAAAAAAAGCAACTTTTGAGATATTATATAATGGTATTGCTTACATAAACGCGATATTTCTGGATATAATTAAGATCGTAATTCCGTACAGATGTCGAATTTTTTATGTTCGAGGGCCATTGTCATTCCTTGTTTTATGTGCCATATTTTGTGTTGTATATTGCATTGTTCTGTGTTTTTAAGTATAAATCAAGGAACAATACGACAAACAAAACAAAGTGGGTTTTAAATGAAGGCAACTGTTGAGATATTATATGATGGTATTGCTTATATAAACGCGATATTTCTGGATATAATTAAGATCGTAATACCGTACAGATGTCGAATTTTTTATGTGTGAGGTCCATTGTAATTCCTTGTCATTTGCGCCATATTTTGTGTTGTATGTTGCATTGTTCTGTGTTTTTAATTATTAATCAAGGAACAATACAACAAACAAAACAAAGTGGGCTTTTAATGAAAACAACTGTTGAGATATTGCATGATGGTATAGCTTAAATAAACGTGATATTTCTGTATATAATTAAGAGAGTAATTCCGTACTGATGTCGAATTTCTTATGTGCAAGGTCCATTGTAATGCCTTGTCATATGTGCCATATTTTGTGTTGTATGTTTCATTGTTCTGTGTTTTTAATTATAGATCAAGGAACAATACAACAAACAAAACATGGTGGGCTTTTAATGAAAACAACTGTTGAGATATTACATGATGGTATAGCTTAAATAAACGCGAGATTTCTGGATATAATTAAGATCCTAATTCCGTACAGATAACGATTTTTTTATATGCAATGTCCATTGTAATTCCTTGTCATATGTGCCATATTTGGTGTTGTAGGTTGCATTGTACTGTGTTTTTAATTATAGATCAAGGAACAATACAACAAACAAAACATGGTGGGCTTTTAATGAAAACAACTGTTGAGATATTGCATGATGGTATAGCTTAAATAAACGTGATATTTCTGTATATAATTAAGAGAGTAATTCCGTACTGATGTCGAATTTTTTATGTGCAAGGTCCATTGTAATGCCTTTTCATATGTGCCATATTTTGTGTTGTATGTTGCATTGTTCTGTGTTTTTAATTATTAATCAAGGAACAATACAACAAACAAAACAAAGTGGGTTTGAAAAAAAGCAACTTTTGAGATATTATATAATGGTATTGCTTACATAAACGCGATATTTCTGGATATAATTAAGATCGTAATTCCGTACAGATGTCGAATTTTTTATGTTCGAGGGCCATTGTAATTCCTTGTTTTATGTGCCATATTTTGTGTTGTATGTTGCATTGTTTTGTGTTTTTAATTATAAATCAAGGCACAATGCAACAAACAAAACATGGTGGGCTTTTAATGAAAACAACTGTTGAGATATTACATTTTGGTGTAGCTTAAATAAACATAATATTACTGTATATAATTAAGAGAGTAAATTCGTACAGATGTCGAATTTTTTATGTGCAAGGTCCATTGTAATGCCTTGTCATATGTGCCATATTTTGTGTTGTATGTTGCATTGTTCTGTGTTTTTAAATATAAATCGAGGAACAATACAACAAACAAAACAAAGTGGGTTTGAAAAAAAGCAACTTTTGAGATATTATATGATGGTATTGCTTACATAAACGCGATATTTGTGGATATAATTAAGATCGTAATTCCGTACAGATGTCCAATTTTTTATGTTCGAGGGCCATTGTAATTCCTTGTTTTATGTGCCATATTTTGTGTTGTATGTTGCATTGTTCTGTGTTTTTAAGTATAAATCAAGGAACAATACAACAAACAAAACAAAGTGGGTTTTAAATGAAGGCAACTGTTGAGATATTATATGATGGTATTGCTTATTTAAACGCGATATTTCTGGATATAATTAAGATCGTAATTCCGTACAGATGTCGAATTTTTTATGTGCGAGGTCCATTGTAATTCCTTGTCATTTGTGCCATATTTTGTGATGTATGTTGCATTGTTCTGTGTTTTTAATTATTAATCAAGGAACAATACAACAAACAAAACAAAGTGGGTTTGAAAAAAAGCAACTTTTGAGATATTATATGATGGTATTGCTTATATAAACGCGATATTTCTGGATATAATTAAGATCGTAATTCCGTACAGATGTCGAATTTTTTATGTGCGAGGTCCATTGTAATTCCTTGTTATTTGTGCCATATTTTGTGTTGTATGTTGCATTGTTCTGTGTTTTTAATTATTAATAAAGGAACAATACAACAAACAAAACAAAGTGGGTTTGGAAAAAAGCAACTTTTAAGATATTATATAATGGTATTGCTTACATAAACGCGATATTTCTGGATATAATTAAGATCGTAATTCCGTACTGATGTCGAATTTTTTATGTGCAATGTCCATTGTATAATGCCTTGTAATATGTGCCATATTTTGTGTTGTATGTTGCATTGTTTTGTGTTTTTAATTATAAATCAAGGAACAATACAACAAACAAAACATGGTGGGCTTTTAATGAAAACAACTGTTGAGATATTACATGATGGTATAGCTTAAATAAACGTGATATTTCTGTATATAATTAAGAGAGTATTCCGTACTGATGTCGAATTTTTTATGAGCAAGGTCCATTGTAATGCCTTGTCATATGTGCCATATTTTGTGTTGTATGTTGCATTGTTCTGTGTTTTTAAGTATAAATCAAGGAACAATACAACAAACAAAACATGGTGGGCTTTTAATGAAAACAACTGTTGAGATATTACATGATGGTATAGCTTAATTAAACGTGATATTTCTGTATATAATTAAGAGAGTAATTTCGTACAGATGTCGAATTTTTTTATGTGCAAGGTCCATTGTAGTTCCTTGTCATATGTGCCATTTTTATTATACATGTTTTTTAAATATGCATACAAATAATAGACGTATGAATAAATGTTAATATCGTGTTTTTTTAGATGTCCTGTTGACGTTGGGAAAAAGTAAGCACACACACACACACACACTTGAATTGAAATTCTCTTCATTTATACATAATAATAGTATAATTAAATTATTTTTCCAGAATTCTTGTCGCTAGAACAAATTTACAAGTTGTCGGATACCTCAAAATTGGCATATATAATAAGTGAGTTTATTCAATAATTGATAAAAGTATATAGAAAGTCAGAGTTATAGACCCTGACACTTAATTTTCTGAAAATTTTTGGCTGAAAAAGAAATTTAGCTGTAAAAAGTTGGATGAAAGAGTTAAGAAACAAAAACTTAAAACCTGTTGTTTCGAAGATTAGTTTTTACAACATTCTGTACAGTTTATGTTCTTTTCTATTATATTTTTGACCAAATGATTTAATTTGAAAATTTATTTTAATAATCTATAACTTCTTTAAAATTAAGTGTTAGAGTGCATAATTTTGGCTTCGTCGTTTACTTGTTCTACCAAGATTAAAACATATTCTTATATAATTTGTAATAAATACATTTTTACAGTGTTAAGTCAGACTATTGTGGAGAATCAAATGAAACAAGAAATTCAGCCCCATCAGAGCGTATCAGAGGTTAATGATGCGCTTGATATTAACACAATAATCAGCAAAAAATTTCCCATTAAAAGTGTGGAACAATTTGTCACTTTTAATGATTGTTTGGTTCAAAATAACGAGTTTAAACAAAAAATTGTAAGCCCACCATAATAGAATTAAATAATTTTGAATTTTTAATATTTAATTTGATTGAAATTTAATATTATACTGATTAGTATAAAGAATCGTAAGACAATTTATTTTTATACAAGTATCGTATTGGCGTTGTGCAGAGATAAGTTCAAATAATTCCACATTTTACAAATACCGCACACTTTAAGCTTTAGTTATCGTTTAAATCTTTTAGAAAAATTTCCTGTCGACAATATCAGGGAAAAACGGACCTAAGGCAGCGAGAGCTATGTTGCGTAGATTGATAAGGGATGAAGTTGCAGCGCAATACAGTTTTAAAGGGCAAGGTGAAAAACATTGTTTCAGCGACACTGCATTTTATATTTTATTGGAAGGTAAAAAACATTAATTAATTCAAAAAAATTCATTAATTAAACAAATTAGTTCATTATCAAGAAGTGTACTAAATTAAAGTTAGTCTAATGTAAATATAAAATGCAAAACCATTATTTTTAATGTTACATAAAAACATATTCATCATACTGCATGTACTTTAGTTTTTATAATTAAAAATTATTGTTTGTAAGTTTCAAAGAATGTCGGACTCAAAAATTGGAAATTTAAAAAAAATTTTTATTAATAAAAGAATGAATTATTGAAAAAATTCTGAACGCCAAGCCCTAAAATGTTTTAAAAAATATACAAAAAGTTTTTTCAGATTTATAAATCGATAATTAGCATACGATATTTGCGTTGAAAGTTTATGCCTTTTTTTATTAATAATTACCCATCAAAAATTATTGAATTTTTGCAGATTTTGAATTCAATATTTTAAATATAATTTATGTTGAATGGTGTAGATCCCTGTAATTTGGGTCTGACAGTTACAGTACGTTCCAAATTTATTGCTTCTCTTTTTGTTTCGAAAATATCCTTTGTATTACTTTTTGTAAAGCAACTCTACTTTTAGTGAAACAATGTGACATAATTTATTAAAATTTCAGATTTTGCTGCAAGGGTCAGCAAAACTAAAGATAGAGAGGATATAAGAATTACTGTATCTACCTGGCTAAAAAATGCCTCAACGCGAATGTAAGTATTCCATTGCATACTTTAATGTATATTTATAATTCAATGTTCAAGTAGCATTTTACGCATTTTTTAACTTCATTAAGAGAATATCAAACACGAATTGAAAATTTTAATTTCGCACTATATTTTACCCACTGAAAAATTGCTAATTGGTTGATATTTGATGCATATTAAAATTACCCGCTTTTATCAAAAATGTCCTGGATTTTATTCTTGTTTATTTAACGATTTAATCCTTAAAAAAATCGACGGATCGATTTAGAGATATCACTTCCGATATAATTTTGTCCGCTGTTTTAATATTCAGCGTTTCATTTGCAATATATGTTTAACCACTCTAACACAAGAGTTATTTAATTAAATTTAAAAAATACATAAAAATTAACATGTTGTAAATTTGCTTCTATCACTCAATGGTTTTCCAATATTAAATTGTGAAAAATTTGTCGATCTTCCCGAGTCAAAGGTATGAAGGAAAGGTAAAAAAGAAAAAACTTAGCTTATCTTTTCTTTTTTACCTTTCCTTCATACCTTTCACTCGGGAAGATCGAACAATTTTCCAGAATTTAATAAACCTTAACAATTCTTTTGCAAATAATTGTATCTTTGACTTTGATACCGTATTCGGATCGTACTAAAACTTTAGATATGTAGATAGCCTATATACTTATTAATTTAATAAAAAACTTTGACATTATTTTACTCGATAAGTATCAACTTTACAAAAATAAACACTGTATCACAAAACCTGCTTAGAATTGGCCAACAAATTTTATAGAACAAAAAAGGCTTAGAATTGGTCAATGATTATGTGTGGATCTTTTCGGATCATTTTTTGATTTTTTTAAACGATTGAATAAAAATAAAACAAATCATTCAAAAATTCTGAAAAATCCACTCACGTTTTTTGTTGAAAACTTGTTATAAAATTTGTTTACAAACATGGCTATTTTCGTGGCCAACATTTTAAATTTTTAATCTGCAAAAAATTGTTAATTTTTACATTCTTTTTATGTTTAAACAAGTCAAAAATGGTTACAGATATCTCAAATACAGAGCCAGATTTCAAAAGATCGGGTAAAATTACACTAGGTGTGGTAATTCCGAATCAATCCGTCGATTGTATTCATTAATAAAAATATCTCTATAAAACATGATTTTGAAATGACATTTGCCAAAACTTTAATATTTTAAGACGAAGGGCAATGAAGTCTTAATCTTAGTTAATTTAATATACATAAAAAAAGAAGAAAAAGTCGATCTTTGAGGGTCAATCCAAGTTAAACAAGGAATAAAAAATTTTTTATTCTCAATTTGAAAAATCGTGCAACGTTTCGTCCACTGGTTTGCGGACCTCTTCAGGCACTTCGAAAAAACAAAGTATACGTTTCAAATTTTACTCCATTGTAAGGTAACGTCCAAGTGAATGTTGTTTCACTTGGACGTTACCTTACAATGGAGTAAAATTTGAAACGTATACTTTGTTTTTTCGAAGTGCCTGAAGAGGTCCGCAAACCAGTGGACGAAACGTTGCACGATTTTTCAAATTGAGAATAAAAAATTTTTTATTCCTTGTTTAACTTGGATTGACCCTCAAAGATCGACTTTTTCTTCTTTTTTTAACCTACAATGGAGGGTGTACAAAATTTACCGTTAATATACATAGCTAATTATAAACCACTTACAAGGAAGTGTCACATCTCCGGATAACGGATCTTAACCAAACTCTAGAATACGTTTTGTAATATTGAAATATGGAGAAATCCAGAGCTAGAGACTAACGCTTTAATTTATCAAAGTTATAGATCACTAAAGCAAATTAAAAAAAAATATTATATTATATTCGGGTGGTATTGGGATGGTAAACTCTCCTTCAAAAATCAACACTGTCACTTGTATCGGAAACTACTATTAAGAACTTCTACAAAAAGTTGCTACAAATTTAAACTATTTTTTTCGTTTGTATTTATAACTAATTTTTATTTGTGGTTAAACTCATACAATTACGTAATTTATTTTCATAAATTAATTATATTTTTTTAATAGTAATTTATTATTTAATACATTTTATTATTTTTACAGCAATCAGAAGTTAAAGATTAATGAAAAAAAAAAAAACAGTCACACCGAAAGAAGACAAACTCAAAAGGTTATTTACCATAATTATTTATTAATCTGTAAGAAAGTTAAGCATATACCAAAAGTAAATATTGAAACATAAACTGTATAACATATTCATTCTAATTGAAATGGGTTATAACTTTTTTCAAGAATTTCCGTAATGCTCTTCAACTTCTTTTAAATGTTATGTGAGAATTTTTGAAACATTTTAGTATCGCTAAACGATTGAAATTTTTGGCGCAATCACTATGATCTATTTTTCACCTGATTGGTCAAACTGATTATACTAACAAAAATTGATCATTCGTTATTAATTAATTAAAAATTAATTGTTTTTAAAAAATTGCTGCATAAGCTTTTATATCATTTAAGCATCTCGTTTGCTTCTTTTCAGATTTTTATCCCATAATTATTGAAAATTTTAGACTAACTTAAAGGGGTAATACACTAAAAATTATCAAAATGAATTTAATTTACAAAAATCGTTATCGTTATAAATAATTAATATTTTTTGTGATTTAAGTTCTATTTATTTTTAACTATAAAAACTGAAAGATTTTGTCCTAAGTAAATCAGAATTTCATGCTTCCATCCTCCTTATACTGGAAAAATGTATTATGAATTTGTGCTCAGGGTACACTTTTAACCGATGAGCCAATGTTTATCTAGTTACTCTTTTTTGTGCCACTAAAGCTAATTAGATTGTAATTTTTGTAAATGCTAAATGGTTAAGTTGAAAAAATTCTAATTAATCACAAATTTTGAAAAATTATGTAATTTTCTTGACCCAACAATTTAGGATTTAGAAATATCTCACTCTAAATAGCTTCAATAGTAAGTGACACGTTTTAGCAAAAATAGAGTGATTATGAAATTTGTTTTTTTATGAACTAAATGTTTCAGTTTTTACAGTTGTAAGTGAATACAACTCAAGTAACAAAAAAATATTTATTGCTAACAATTTTGTAGTCAAAATTAATTTTACCACATTTAAGTCTTAAAATAAAAAATTGAATGCTTTTTTGTTGCCTTTTATAAAATATTTCATCATATTGCAATTTAGTGATGTTTAGCAATCTATAGTTCGACCTTTATTATGTATGTAATTAATAACAGGTATTATATTTATATGCTTTCAGAAAAACGACTGCAGAAAAATCGTCGAATGAAACGTCAGATGATAAAGATTAACCACAAAATAGTTAAAGCTTAAACAATTTTAATATTAGCAACTAAGATATTAATTTATTATAAAATATATAAATGTTTTTTTAAATATAAATTTAACGCGTGCACTTATGTTTTAGAAACATATTTTATAACTTGACAAATAAAGGCAATATGTTAATTAAATTATGCATTTTATTTTCTCACTTGAATGCGTTGTTTTTTTCGTAAAACTTGAATAAATAATATATAAATGATGGTATTTTTAACGGCTAGTGTACGTCAAAAATACGTCTTCTAGAGCAATAAACAAAAAAAATGTACAATCGATAATTGGTATAAATTTTGTTTTAGAATCAGTTATTAAACGTATGTTCAAAAACGTTTAATAAAAGTCAAATATACATCTACTAAATGTAATTTTAAAAATCAAACCGCATTTTTGATCTCGACATTACGTATAAATTTTACGTTGAGGAAACGTATATAAAACGTTTATAGTAAACGTCATTTTAACGGATATTATACGTCTTATACAAGTTTCAAGAAAAATTATATCGACCGTTCCAAAAATATGAAAAACTTGTTAAACGTCTATACTACGTCTTTTTATAGTCTACGAAACGTCAAAAAGGCGTTTCATAAATTTCTAAATCTCAAACTAAACCAGAAAATAGCGGACATTCTTGACGTTTATAAGATCTCATTCTGACGGTTTTCTAACCATATAAATGTGACGTCAATTTGGATTTTTTGTGACGTTTTTATGACGTTTTTTCGACGTTTTGTGCTGTTAGGGTACCAAAACAAATATTGTACTTTTTCAACTGAACCACGTTTGTCTCTTGCTTACAGTAAACATATCGTAATTTTTCAAAGGACTTTTTTCTCCGTGTAGAAAATTCATTATAGTATATCCTCGTCAAACGGAACGAAAAAAAATTTTCAAGATTATTATTTGTTTAGTAATCATTACAAAATCTTATATCTTCTGATAACCATTAAAACATTTTTTTCTCAGCGTAGTAATTAATTAAATAGATTAATTTTGAATGATTAATAACAGATTATCAAGATAAAAAATATTTACGGTACCGTCACATACCCAATTGTTGATCATGAACCAATTTCTGATCAGTGTATTATTTCAATAAAATAATAAGATTTACATAAATCTAAACGTTGCTACGCACAATTTGAAGGTTAAACAATCAATAATTGTTTAGTAAACTTAAATAGAAAGTGGTATATGTACCGAAAATTTACTGATCAGAAATTGGTACTTCCCGCTTTTTTTTCTTAGATTGTTGCTTACTTTAAAAATAGCACCTATTTTATTTTTCTGAGATGGCTAAAAGGAAGTTTAATACTTATACTTTCTGTATCCGTCTAAATATATACAATTATTAGCTTTTTTAACATAAAATTATTCTATGAACGTACAGATTTACCTTAATTGATCAACAATTGGGTATGTGACGGTATATGGATGTAAAATATCATTTATAAATAAGAACTTTGCTTCTTATTTATTATTGACAATAAATTTCTCATTAACCTTTAGAGGACGGGGATGGTCGAAATATCGTCGAAATAAAAAACAATATAAGTAATTTATACTAAATCTCTAAAAAGCCGAAAAGCCAATAATATATTGATGCTCCATGATCGACACTTTGCCCCTATATGATTAATAAAAGCCATATTCTTAAATCGTGGCCCTCTAGCAGTTATTTAATTTTTATTTATTTATCTCCCACCATAACCTTTGAATATTATGCTTCAGCACAAAGTACAAATCTAAACCTGCAGTATGCATTATTTTAGGAAAGATATTTACTAACACTGGGCGGAACTGATGCAAAGAATTGTGCATACGCAATTTTAAGTGCGTTTATATCAAATAAAGTGGCGCTTCTGTATAGCGCACAAGGACGCAAGAAGAAAAATTTTAGTTCAACTCGTTTTTTCGAACTATTTAAAGGTACTATTTTTATTCTATATAATCTTATATTATGTTTGTTCGGGATAGAAACGTTTAGATATCATGTGAATGACACAAAAAGTAATAAACTATTGTAAATGCTAGACCGATGTATTTTTTGAGTGTACACATGTTTCGGGGTTTACCAAATTAGTTAAAAGTAAAAGTAAATAATTAGCCGATTGTTTCGAGACGCGCGGGCCAGTATATGAGGCAAAATAGCCATTAACGAAGCCGAGCCATCGTTCGTACTATCAATAAAACAATAAAAATATATGAATGCTCGTGCAGGTATATCGAACAAAGGATACCGGCAAGCGCTGGGAAATCCCAAATGAAGTATATCGTCTATGCCGAAATTGTAGCCGTGGCATCTCGAAAACAGTAATGTAAATACAGTCGACTCTCGATTTAGGGCCGCTCGATTTAAGGCCTATTCCCCTTCGAGACGCTCGAGCGCTACCCCCACTCTACCGTCTTAACCCTTAGCTGAGCATTTGGTTTCGCACGCTTGAAATAGGGCCGCGTCCAGGAACAAAATTTTTACTATGTAAAATTCGAATACTCACTGAATTTCGTTCAAATTTTCTTCATTAGCTAGACATTTCTTTTATTATTTTTAGTTTTTTGGAACTTTATTAAAAAATATTGTCATATAACTAATACAAATAATTGAAAATAATATACAAAGTAAGATATTATAAAACTATGTATATAATTCCTTTAATATCTCCTTTTTGACTAGTTTTATTAAAAAAATGTTTCTAGTCTTGAAAAGGTACGGTGTTCAAGCGACCGAAACGACACAAATAATATAAAAGAATTATAAATATTCACTAGTTCGTAGTGATCAATAAAGTTTTTTTATGAAAATTTATATATTATATATTTTTATTTATTCGATGTATGAATTACCAGTAACCTCTAATATCTTTACATTTTTTCTAATTTGTCAAGCATCCGCCACCACCTTTAAAATCTGGATTGACTTCTAATAATATCATAACTATATGAGCGGCTTTAAATTGAGCGGGAGAAACCAATTGTGAGAACGCACAAGTTCCTTACGAAGCGCAAGGAGTGGGGACAGCCGATTTCTTAGAAACGGCTACCCCTACAGCCCCGTACAGGCCCTAAATCGAGAGTAGATTCTAATGTCGTTTCATTCACGTGATACTAAGTGTAAATATATGTATGTGTATATATATGTGTGTGTGTACGTGTGAATAAGTAGATGTGTGCGATGTCAAATATAAATATAATGAAAGTGTGCGACCTTCTATACTTATATATATATATATATATATATGGGTGGTTCTCTGTGACATCGAAGATGAAAAAAATAAATATTGCTATAACTGTGGGAATATGTTTTAGAGGTATCCAGTAGTTCTCCTGAATTTTTTCAGATTTTTTCTGGGCCATTATTTTAAGTTACAGAGAGTCAAAGTTGACATTTTAGCACTTTTTTGCATTATCTGTTCCCGAAATATTAATAGATATGTATATTTGTTGCCTTATTACGATGAATCTATTAGCATGTTCATTGCAAAAAAATTCATGCACTTACTTTGGAGTGGTAGAAAAGTATCTCCACTTGTTTTAATATCCATCTAATCCCCTGTAATCTGGTAAAAATACAAATATTATTAAAATTATTATTATTAAAAATTATTATTAATTATTAATATTATTAAATAATAGTATACAATTATAAAAAATTAATATTAAACATTTGTAATGCTGGTTTTTTTTAGTTTTACAACCCTTACAAGAACTGTAATACTAATCTGAAGGATTACTATAAAAGTATCAACATTATTATTGTTATTATTATTATTATTATTCAGCAATACATTGTTTGAATTTCACAATCTCGTCACTGTCACGTTATCATATTACTCATTATAATTATAGATCCGATTTATTTATATATTTTTTGTATTAAATACGTATCTTTAGTTATTGTAATAATAATGTTTATATATTTATAATAATCATTCAGATTAGTATTATAGTTCTTGTAAGGGTTGTAAAACTAAAAATCCAGCATTATAAATGTTTAATATTAATTTTTTATAATTGTATAATAATATTTGTATTTTTAGCAGCTTACAGGAGATTAGATGGATACTGAAACAAGTGGAGATACTTTTCTACCACTCTAAGGTGAGTGCATAAATTTGTTTGCTATGATCATGCTAATAGATTCATCGTAATAAGGCAACAAATATACATATCTATTAATATTTCGGGAACTTTTCCCAGATATTTTGACCATAAATGGTCTTTATGATTTCATCTTTTGGACAGTATTAGGTTATCAGAGTCTCTCATTCATGTCTTTAAAAGTATTTTGAATGAAAAGTTCAGAAAATTTTACAAAAAAAGTCATGTTTATGTTTTTAGTGAAAAATGCATCGCCTGGGAGCTACAAATTCATGAAAATGGGCATATAATGCAAAAAAGTGCTAAAATGTCAACTTTGACTCTTTGTAACTTAAAATAATGGTCCCGAAAGATCTGAAAAATTTCAGGAGAACTACTAGATACCTCTAAAACATATTCCCATAGTTATAGCAATATTTATTTTTTTCATCTTCGATGTCACAGAGAACCACTCATATATATAATTATATATAATAATAGCCCTCTAATTTGATCGACCGGAGAGAAAATTGATTATTAAGACCAATACAGTAGAATTTAACGCTAAAAAATAGATTGTCCATTAAACATTATTGAACGTAACAGATTTATCAATCGAATTACGAATTAAAGTAAAGAAAAATCAAAGTCTTGGTCCACCTGGAACTATTGGCCCGCAAAGTAGGAGTACTGAATGGTAGTAACAACGAATAGTTATTCGGCAAAGTAGCCGATGAGGGTGGACTGAGGGCTGCCAGGCTACAAAGCGACGTGATTGGGGAAATGGAGAGGAAAAGCAGGCCCATTCTCGGTAGAAGGCCCGGACCGGTTACCCTCTCCACCCCCACCTTAGTACGAAGGAAGGGGTAAATCGGAAGGAGTAAAGTCTCAAGCGAGGGAGGCAAATGGATCGAGTTAATCTAACGTCAGCACTGGAAAAGAGAGCCTTTTTTCCGGGATAGTGTTCTCGTGTCAATCAAGTTAGAGCGCTTGTACGTTCCGTTGCAAATCGGTAGAGAATAGTACTTTACGACACATGTCGCATAAATGGCCCATTATTTAACGCCGTGTATTTAGTGTCTGAGCGCAGCGAGGGTAATAAGACACGCCGTTTAATGGGTCACTTGTGTCACGAGTATATCGTACAATATTTTATAGCATCTGCTCATATACATCCGCTGTCACGCCTATCCGTGCATTAGCGAGCGTAGCGAGGGGGATAATCACGGTGAAATAATGGACTACTTATGCCGCGGATAGGCGTGACTATATAAGGCAGATTTATACCACGCAGTGCTGTAAAAGTTATTATATTCCGCCACGCTTTGGGCCTTACATCATTATACCTCGTGTTGTATTACCGCTTAACATTAAAAATTACATTTTATTATAATATTTCAAATAAATGCTTGCGCGGGCTTTTACCTTTACTCCGTGGGGGTTTTTACGCCCTTGCAAGTAAGAAACTTCTTCGGGATTAAAATGATTATAGTTAAAACTCATATTGTTTGTGATTTATTTTTATTTCCTTCCTATACTCTTAATAACACCTAAGCAATGTTTAACAATATGTATATTCAAAAAATTAACGTAAATTTTATTTTTACATAAATTATTATTGTAGTAGCAGTATTAAACTCAGGATTCAAACCAACACAAAAGGAGGTTTTAAAATTTACTGAGGATTGGCTGAAGCAAACCAAATCGCGTATGGCTTATCAACCGTGAGTACTATTTTTAAAATAAACTCGAGGGAAAAATACACGAATAAAATAGAAAAAATATCAGAAAATAGCTGTAAAAAAATGTCGAAATTGGGACGAAAGAATCTAAGTATTGTAATATTTTCAATTTCTTCCATTTTTTAATAACTATCGGCTTCTTCCTTAAGGGGATGTCGGACTCAGAAAACGGTCATTTTTGTTTATAAACAAAATAATTAAATTTTGAAAAAATCCTGCAAGTTATGCCGTTAGGCATGTTTTAAACAATACACCCAAATTCTTCCAGATTTTTAAATCGATAATTTAATTATGATTTTTGCGTTGAAAGTTTATGTCTTTTTAACCAATACAATTACTGACCGAAAATTATTATTTAATTATAATTAAAATATTTATTTTTTATAAAAAATCAAAGCGTCGTGCCCTCGCTTTTGTTTGAAACTGATGAATTTTTTTCAGATTTTTAATTCAATATTTTAAATATAATTTTTATGTTGAAAAGTGTCGATCCTTGTAATTTGAGTCTGGCATCCCTTTAATAGTGTACTTTATTAATTACAGTAATTACAATAAACAATTACCCGAGTAAAAAAATTGAAACTGCCAAAAATTGTGAAAAACTGTTAAATACTGCCAAACATCGCTTGGCTCTGTTTAACACTGTTTATCACAGTTTAATTGTGCGGTTTCGGACCAATAGTAAAATTAAACAGCGTTAAGCAGGTATAGGCAGTGTTTGGCAGAGTTAGGCAGTGTTTAAGAAACTTATGATATAATTAAACAGTCTCCCGCATTGTTTAGCCATTTAAAGCACTGTTTAATTTTATCTAGACTGTGTATAGCAGTTTTGCCACTGTTTAAGTTTGTAAAACCGCTAAAAATCGTTTTAAACACTCCTAAATATTACGAAATATTTTTAAATATTTTCAGTGAACAAAATTTATGAAACTTGGGATTTTAATAATAATCAAGATATTGCATGATTATATTTATTTAGTAAACTCTGCTAATTTCTTTCAAACTGTGATAATCAAAGATTCTGTTTAAATTTTTGTTTATTCTCTATGTACCTATTTAGATATATTTTAGTTTAAAAATGTACTAACAACGAAACCAAATTTGGCGCATTACTGTTGGGAGTCCAACGATTGGAACTGAAGCCTCATTTGTCTTTAAGAGGATGTCATACACCTATATTTTGATATACCGGCATGATCAATTTTACGTTTGATGCACTGAATTTTTGTTTAATCGTAATTTATCGAACGTATATTCCTTACGATAAATGATTATAATCAAAACAATAACCCAATACTATAAGTACAACTATAGTAAAAATAAATTGTACTATAGTTAGATACTATATGTAGAAATAATCCACTATAATCATAACTACACGTTAGCAAAGTGAACTAGAATCATCGTATAATTTTACTATAGTAAAACTACTATATGTTAAAATAATCAACTACAATCGCTACTACATGTCGGTATAGTTAACTAAAATCACCCTATAATCAACTCATAGTAAATTACTATAGGTCTCAAAAACACTGTAAACTTCATATAATCATACTGCGGTGATGCAATCTCAACACCTAATAATGAACTGTAGTAATTAACAAGTGTGCATATTGTCGCCTTGCAACAAATAAGTTCCAATTCAGATTTTTCAGGTTGAAACATTTAAATATTGTGACAGCACCTTTATCGTATTTAATATGTTTGCTTCTGTAAAATGTAGAGTTACCTAGCTTACTAACCAAATAACCCGGGAAAGAGGCATTTATACTATTCTAAAATTCAATCTAGAAAACCAGCAATAAATACCGCGGGGAGGTGAGATATAATATTCCAAAATCCTTTCTAGCAGACAGGCAGATATATTAGTAAATAACCCGAGAAAGAAAGATTTAATATTCTAAAAAACATTCTAGCAGATAGACACATTTAACCAAATAACCCGGGAAAAAGAGGTGAAATATATTGAAAGCCAATTTAGCAGACAAGCAACTAAAAGCAAATAACCTAGGAACAAAAGATTTAATGTTCTAAAAAACAGTCTAGCAGATAGACACCTGTAACCAATTAACCCGGAAAAAAGAAATTAAATATATTGAAAGCTGCCTGTCTGCTAGGTTGTATTTTAGATTATTATATCTCTCTTTCCCAGGTTATTTGGTCTCTTTTTTCCGGGTTATTTGGTTACAGGGGTTTATCTGCTGGAGGTTTTTTAAAATATTAAATCTTTCTTTCCCGAGTCATTTGGTTATAGCTGCATGTATGCTATAGACTAGAATTAGAATATTACATCTCTTTTACTCCGGTTATTTGGTGATCTCTGCCCTGGTAGAAATGAAAAAATAAAAAATACACTTACAGTTTCTGGGTAGTAAAAATGAATACAAATGTGTACATTTAAAATGCGTAAAAAATCGCCATTACTTAGGTTTAAAAGAAAGCAATGCGAATTAGAGTTTGTTTACGTCAACGCGGCATGGTTAATTTTATTTAGGAAGTATTTATGATAAGGAGTCGAGTGACAAACAAGAAGTGTATAGGTCGTATCGTCGATGCTCCGCTCCGTCACGTCTGGACGATAGGTCGGTGGTTAGAGCACGCGATTCATACTTTGGGATCCCGCGGTCGAATCCCGTCGTTTACCTTTTTATTTCTCACTGCTCTCCTTTTCATACGTAACATTATTAAAAGTAAATAAATCGTGTCTCACATCGAAGTCGATACATTTCTACCCATAAGTTTTCATTCAAAATTGGAGGTTACATTAAAGTTCTCAATACTTTTATTCCGTGGGCATTTTTTCTATCGAGTTGTTTGCTAGATTGGATTTAGAATGTTATGAACGCCTCTTTCCTGGGTTATATGGTTAGTAAGCCAGACAGCTCTACATTTTACAGAAGCAAATGTCTTAAATACGATTTAATATTAAGTATAAAGGTGCTGTTACAATATTTAAATGGTACAACCTGCCAAATCCACTTGGAACATTATTGAACAGAAATCTGAGTTGGAATTATATTGAACAAAATCTGAGTTGGAACCTTATGGAAGAAAAATTTGAGCTCGAACCTTATTGAAGAAAAATCTGAATTGGTTCCCTTTTTTTCCAAAGCGACAATATGCACGCTTAATAATTACTATAGCCCATCATTGGGAGTTGAAATTGCATCACTATAGAGTACGATTATATGACGATTATAGTGTTTTTTGAGACGTTTTTAAAACGTTATTAAGCGTTTGAAGCGTTTTAAAAACGTCTAGAAACGTCTTTAAGACGTTTTGTGCTGACTGGGATAGTACGATCATACGGTGATTATAATTGACTATACCAACATGTTTTAACAAATAGTAGTTTACTATAATAAGATTATATGATGAGTATAGTTCACTTTGCTAATGAATACTTATGATTATAGTGGATTATTTCGACATGTAGTATCTAACTAAAGTACAATTTATTTTTACTATAGTTGTACTTATAGTATTGGACAAAAAATGATAGTAAATATTATTATCTTTATTATAATCATGTACATAGTAGAACTATTTCCAGGATTATTGTTTTGATTTCAATAATTTATCATAAATACCTACGTTCTAGTAACAAATAAATTATTGATACGTTGAATAAATCGAAAAATTATAATGTCGGTAATACGGCATGCCTTAAGTAAAACGGCATTATTAATATTATTATTATTATTATTATTATTGTTATAGATGGTGGGAGAGATTATCGTTCGTCCAGAATCTGTTAATATAAAGAAGGCTTTATTGATCTCTACGAACATAGTTTTTGCTTTTGCCGACGTTTCGGACGTTTTTTTAAGCGTTAAGTGGAGGTTTTTGCGAGTGTGTAAGTGTTTTGTGCGATTGGAGATGACAATATTGACTCCAGGATGTGATTAGTATCTCTGCGCTTTTTTTGTTGCCTTGAAAAGGGACGGCCGAAACGGCGGCAAAAGCAAAAACTATATGTTCGTAGAGATTAATAAAGCCTTCTTTTTATTATTATTGTTATTTTTTTTCGTAAATAAACTACCTTCTCACAATGCATCATTAATATAATTAGGAACATTATTAATTATTTATTGCAGCCGTGGATCAAAGAATAATAGAAGTGAATCGGGTAACGTACCTCAACAGCAGTCTCAAGAGACACAAAGTGACTCGATTTGAAGATGTGGTGCATTAAAAGTATTATTGTAATAAAGATTTAATTTTTAATTTTTGTATAATACATATTTTTATATAAAAAGAAGTTTAATTTAACGTTTTAAAGTATATTCAATAATTTGTAAAATTGTGTATACATTAATAAACCAAATCATTTATATATTGAAGTGTATAGTTCACACATTTTTTAACTTACGCACTTATAAAAATTTCGAATTAATTTTATACGTTTTCCAATTTCAGACCATTTAGAAAGAGATTATTTTTATAAAAATGCAATTAGGAAGTCGAAATTTAAATCTTAATTATAAGTAATTGAAATTTGTAAAGTTTTTCTTTAAAGTCAGAAAGTTTATAAATAACGGTGCGTGCAGTCAAGGAAAATAATGTATTATTTTAAAAGGAAGAAAAGTCACAAATATATAATTGTATTATGCAAAAAGGGTGACACAACGTCGAAAAAATCCTATTAATTAATATAGGCATGTATGCAACCAGATCCAACGATTGAGAACGATCCAAATACAAATCCATTATGGCAAAACCATCAGACCAATTTTGATCAGGTTTCGGGATTTCATTTTGTAATATTTTAGAGTACTTAAATCTAAATTTCCAGTAAATTTGGCCAATTTTTTAGCTACCAGTTTTTGTAGTTATTTTCTTTTTTGCCGTTTTGACGATTTTCGACGAAAATTTTACGTGCGCGTATTTTGCACCAACTCTTTCTTGTACGAAATTTTATCAGCAGCAAATTCCACATTCTCAGGTTATTTTTTTTAACATGCAAATGAACGAAGTTATCAACCGAAATATAGGGGAAAAAACAGATTTTTTTGTGTTTTTTTCACTTTTCGATTTTTCCTGAAGTTAGCATACATTTTTAAGCCGGAAGAAAGTTAGATTCTCATTATATATATTATTTGTGAGCGATTGCCGCACATAACGACTCTACGAGCAACATCCACATCTGCCTAGTTTTGGGCTTAACGCTCCTGGCCTAATTGGGTATTTTCCTGAAGGAAACAATTCAGTTACTTTTTATACGTATTCCATTAATATCATTTGCAGTGGAGGGGTCAAATAGAAGCAGCACATAAAAATCTATTGAATTTATACAGCTATTATACAATTTCCTCATTACAGCCTATTGAATATTATCACCTACTCAGTAATTCAACTAAATCCCATTACTACACTGAAAAAAAATTAGTTGAATCAACAGAATTTCTATTCATTTGGTTCGCGTTACCCCGACAAATGGCAATCAGTCTATACGTCTAGGCTTACGCAAAGTATATAAGTCCAAAAAAGACTCTTAATTTACAGCGTATTATAATATAAGTTGCGAGCGGCCTATGCGATGCGATATAACGTGTAATATAAAATAATGTTGAATGCGACAATTGACTTATAAATAAATATGGTATAAACAAACTATCTGCGATTAGTAGTACTAAGTATAATACTTTGAGTTATAGAATGTGTGAAATTTAATTTCAGGATTACTACAATTCTCAAATAGTTTTAATCAAACAAAATTTTTTTTCATTTATAAAAAGAAACAATCTGATTATCCAAATTTAAATATAGAATCTAATTTATATATAAAATTAGTTGAATCAACTAAATTTTTCTCTCAGTGCAAATAAGATATTCGCTATATTCCTATAGGAAACAATTCAGTTATTTTATTATATAAAAAATTAGAATCGCAATTATCCATTGAAATTTATAAAAATAAGATTTAAAACTATAAAGTTCTATTATTGATTTACTTCATAAATTATAAGTTTCATAAAATCCGATTTATATTAACAATGTAATATCTCTTAAAGTCTATTATCAATTTAAATGTTAAATCCAATTTTTTATGACATTTAAAACCGATAATATTTTTGATTATAAAAATATATTTTTTCCATAACGTCCAATTAATTGATGTACAGTAATAAAAAACCATTGAATCCTTTTTATGTTTCTCTTTAATCATTTTTAATAAGTATTTATTTTAATAAGTATAATAACCATGACAAAATTACAGTTAGATTCTATTGATTAAAGATTAATAGCATTTAATAATTTTTTCGGGCAGAGATATTTAAAAAGTATATAAAAAACGTGTAATTAACGTTGAAACAAAATATTGACCAATTTTGTGCTATTGAATAAAATACGTTCCAAATACGTTAAAATATTAACGTAGATAATAGCTCAAAAAAGGTATAAAACTCGTCTAAAACGTGTATTAATTACATAATTGTAAAGAAAAAAATCCATAAGAAAAGCCCTATAATAGAAAAAAAAGTGTATAAAAAACGTATATATAACGTTGGAAAAAGATATTAATATTTTGTAGCACGTCATATAACTTGTATAATAGAAACGTCGATATAACGTTTTAAATGCGTGTTAAATGTCATCCCGATTTCCTCTGACAAAAATATCCATTAGAAAAGCCGTTTTAAAAACAAAAAGTGTATAAAAAACGTATATTTAACGTTGGAAAAAATTTAGTTTTTGCAGAACGTCGTACTAGTAAAATACATTTTAAATACGTTGAAAGATTCAGCATTCTATATAGCTCCAAAAAGGTATAAAACTCGAAAGAAACGTCGATATAACGTTTAAAATGCGTATTAAATGTCATCCCGATTTCCTCTATAGCAAAAAAATCTATTAGAGAATCCGTTTAAAAGACCAACAAAAAGTGTATAAAAAACGTATATATAACGTTGGAAAAAATACTTTTTTTTTGTAGAACGTCGTATAGTTTGTAAAATACGTTTTAAATACGTTGAAAGAATCAGCATTCTATTTCGTGCGATTCAAATGGCAAAAATACGTTTTAAAGACGTAGTAATTCAAACGCACTGAGAATAGGACGTTTCAAAAACATTAAAAATACGTATTAATAATGTCGGGTAAAGATTTTTTAATATACCTTTTTAAAACGTTTTTTACACTGTCACACCGCACTGGGGATCAGGGTGCGGGTGATGAAATTAATATCACGGATAAAATAACAGAGAGTTTATTCTATGATATAAATTAGATACACGGTTGCCAGTCGTGCTCGCGGCTAAATATTAACGGCTGCTAATTATTATACTAACGCTTAATTAATTATAACGGCGTGGGACTCGATATTTGGCTCAGTGGAATTTCACGCGCGGCGATATAGCTGCTGCTCGATCGAATACCCGCTCGATCGACAAAAATGGCGACGCCGGCCACGTGTGCGAATACGCAAAAGGGGAAGTGCGGCACACACACCTTACGAGGAGAGGAACACGGTAGGGATAGCACTTTTGCACCAACCTTATACAGGTGATTTCTCGCTCTCAATTGCTCTCAATTGCACCCGGTGCACGCTCTTCGGACTCTTAATATTGTACGGGAAACGGTCGATATCTCGCTCAATCGTACCTCGCTGCGTCTCGTCACGGCCGAGTTCCCGAGCTCTCTGTGCTTCGTCCTGCGAGAGCGCCGCGCGCATGCGTCGCGACCGTCTCCGCGCAGTGCGAGCGCGGCCTTACAGCGAGAGCGGCTTGATGTTGTTGTTAGTGTTCTGCTAAGCGGTTCGAGTGAGACGACGACGACGACGACGACTGGCGACGGCGAGGCTGCTATTTGGTAATTATAACCTCGTTCCTAATTAATTATCGGCTAATCAATCCGTGGTTTTATTTCCAGATGGACGACGAGCCTTACTGCCTTGGTTGACGGGTCGTAGCTGCTCGGTGGGTGCACATACGTGTCGCTATCTCCGTCTCTCTCTACTTCGTGGCTTCTTGGCTGCTGAGACGTCTCTTCACGACGTCGGCTCCGGAGGCTGTTCCTCGGTTCTACGGCGCGGCTGCTATAATACGGTAAGGAGTCACTTGACAGGTGCCTTGTTATTTAGTTAGTATATGTGAGCAATGTTTATGCTCACATAACCTCTAACCCTGGCTCCTATACACCTCTACTCCTGTACACAGTCTTGTGTACTCCTACCTGCTCCTTAGTCTTGAAAAACATACTCATGATTATGCTTTACAGGTTGATCTCCCTGTACGAGTCCGTTGCTGTTGGATGGCTCCTTTTGGCTTGAGGCTATTACGGATATGCTGTTATCATTGCTGCAACAGCCGTCTCCTTGGTATTTTGGACCTTGATGCCTATCCATGCTCTTATGCTGCCTTCGCACTCATCTGATGTCTCCAGGCTCTTCGAGTGCTGTTCGCCCTGCATGTAGCCTCTTGGTGGCTACTGGCTTCCTCGACTCATGTGTGTGCTGGCTCCGCTTCTGCTCCAGGGTGTAGCTTCTTCGGTTTTAGTGGGGTTATATTTTTATATAGGTAGCTAGGGATATGTGTGCTCGGTGTTAGGCTTCTTTCTATACGGTTTAGGTAGGTAATTTGGGTAATAGGTAGGTAGGAATGTGTGTGTGCTCGCTTGCACCATGACAGGCACACTTGCCTTGTCACACTCCCCCCCACCAAACTGAAGTTACGCGGAGTCGTAACTGAATTAATACAAAAACTTAATAATATAATAGAATATTACACGCTTTAGCCTACTGGTGGGGTGAGTACGCAATCTTAGAATTGGAACTTAAAACTAGGTCTTAAATAGCTCGTGCTATTATGGCGGTGTATTTGTGTTCAGTCTTGATTGACTGCTGCTTGGCTGGACATACTGTGTAAAGTGCGCGCTGAATGTGTGATAAATAATTTGCTAATTTACTAATTATACTAGATATTTGAACAACGACTGGCATACCCTTTATAATATATAATGCGCTTTGAGAGCTATTTTTCGCGGTCGCGAATCTCTCACTCTTGCTTACTTACATGTTGCATCCATACTCATACCTTTATGTACATCATATATTTAAATATATAAAAAAAAAATAATAATAATATTAGTAAGATAAGTGCAAACCTGTGCTTTGAATTAAATGCAATTTTTGCTTGTGCGTTTCCTCCTGCTGCTTGATATTTGGCTAGTGTAATTTAAATAAAAAAATAAAAAAACTGAACAACTATTTGCTACATAATTTGCATTCATAGGTAAAAGAAAAAAACTTATGATTTTAAACTATTATTTATTATAAAAAATGAAAAAATTTATATATAAAAATAAAAAAAATTTTACATGGGCCTGCGGCTCCTAAAATATTCAGCCCTTAGGGCTTTGTAATTTTCCCCGCATCGCGGGCAATCGCGGGTTACTACCCCCATCGTTCCGCAGTTCTTGCAGAATGTCGTTCTGTCTGAACGACAATTCCGCCAACTGTGTCCCTCCCCGCCGCAGTTCCAACAATATGGACGACATTCTGCGGGCGGCGGGCGAGGGATGTATTTCTGCTGTGGGGGTGGCTCGTTGGTTGGCTCGGCTGCTTGGCTCGTTGTTGGGCTGCTGGTTGGGTAGGGCATGTTTGGGCGGGATGGGGTCGGCTCTGCTTGGGGAAGTTGGAGGGACATTAGGGGTTGTGGCTTCTGGGAGGGTTTGGGAACATTCAGGGACATTAAAGGCTGGGGTTCGGGATGGGCTTGATGGGGCAATGGGAAGGGTGCGGAGGCTATTTGGGAGTTGGAGGCTCTTACTGAGGAAACGTTGGGAATAAGGGGATTTTGGGGAGGGATGTTGACAGGGATGTGGATATACGTATAGAGGTTGGTTTGGGGATCTAGTACGGGACGGGTTATTATGGGTTGGGGAGGGAAATTAAAGTCAAAGATAGGAGGGTGGATGGTTGGGATGGTAGGGGTATGGGAGGCTTCTTGGACCTCTTGGCCCGGCGTGGCTTCCAGTGGAGCTGCCCAGCTGGATGAGGGGACGTCATCCCTTTCGCAGAGGTGGCGTCTTCCTCTTACGCATGCGCGCGTTCCTGGGCAGGTTCTCTTTTGGCTGCTGGGGGTGGTTGGCTCTTGTTGTGGTGGGGTGGGGCTGGGTGGTCGTGCTAGGTCTAACCTAGCTAGAACTGTTTCCAGCTCCTCCTCACCCGGTCGAACAGTGGCTCTTGGTTGGACGAACCGTCCACGACCTCGTGCTCGTTTCAGAGCTGACGCTGCTTGCCCTGTTCTATCCATCTACAATTTGTTTTGTATTACTAACTAATGCCTAAACTCACTAAATTTTCCTTTGATTTCGCCATTTTACTTTATTCGCGAAAATCTATTATTTGCGCGGTCTAAGCTGCATTCTTTGCGGGCTATTCCCTAAATTGGGTGTAATGGCTTGCTGCTTTCGGGGGCGACCTCTTTTCGTTGGGGGGGCATCATGTTTTGGATTACTTGGGGTGGTTTGGGCTCTTCCTGGTGGTGGGACGGGAATATTTGGGGTGAGGTTTGGGATATTTCGCGGTGCAATGTGGCGTTTCAAGTCTGTTATGTGCACTTTAGTTTGGCGTTTCGTTTGTACATCTTCTATTAAATAAACTGTGGGTGAGAATACTTGAATAATTTTTGCGGGGCCTATAAATTTCGGGGCTTGTTTGGCTGCTATAAAGTTATCTGCTGATGATAAGATGCGATTTCGGTACCTAACTAGGTCTCCTAATTGATATTGTATATCGCGTCTACCTTTGTTATAGTACCTGGCTTGTCTGGCTGTTGCTAAATCAATATGCCTTTTTACTAAGTCATATATTTTGGGGAGTTTATGTAGACGTTCTACCCATTGATCGGTATCTGGGGTTGGTATTTGCTTTGGAAATTCTATATGTTTTCGTAGGAGAGCTACTGGGGTGGGATTTCTGCCTAAGTTGAGGAATGCTGGGCTATATTTGGTTGACGAGTGCACAACTGTATTTAGAGCAAAATTAAATTCTCCGAGATATCTATCCCAGTCTCGGTGATCGTCTGCTAGATAACTGTTTATCATCGGCTTTATGTTCCTGTTAACTCGCTCTACGGGATTTGCTTGTGCAAAATATGGCGGAATGGTTGTCTGAATTATTCCGTATTGCGTTAGTCGCTCGGTAACCAATTTATTGGCAAATTCTGTCCCATTATCTGTTACGAGATATTTTGGACAACCCCATCTATTAATAATGAGTTCGTCGAAGGCTTGTAGGACACTTTTTGCATCAGCTCGTCGTAGAGGTTTCATCTCTATATAGCGGGTGAATAGGTCTTCAAACACGATTATGTATCTAAATCCTTGCTTCGTTGGCGGCTTTGGTCCCATAATGTCTGCTGCTACCACTGTCCATGGTTGGCTTATGTTGCGTCCTTCCATTAGACCTGGTGGGGCTTGTTGGCTGCTTTTGTGCGCTTGGCATTCTTGACATGCTTTTACATAATTGCACGTATCGTAATACATGCCTGGCCAATAATAATGCGTAGCTAGTTTTGCGTAGGTCTTGTCGATACCTAAGTGACCTGCCTGAGGTGTATAATGGGCTTCATATAGGGCTTTTTCGCGATCACTTTCTGCCAAGATTAATTTCCATGCGTCTAGGTCAGGTATGAAGGGGTCTACTAGGGGGTTTGGGCGGTGGGCATATAGCACGTTATTGGAAATTCTGAGGTCAGGGTATTTATTGGGAAATTTTGCAACGGCTCGCATTTTCTCTTGATACCATGGGTTATTGGTATTTAACGTTAATGCTGCTGCTATGGCTTCTGCTTCTTCAAAGGCTCTTGATAAGGCGTCTGGGACATTATGCATTGCTCCTTTGCGATGTACAAATTTAATGTTGTAATTTTGCAAGATCGTATTCCAACGGGCTAACCTACCAGCTGGATCTTTAAGTCGGTTTAACCACAGGAGGCTGTGATGGTCCGTGATTACCGTAAACTTTTCACCTAGCAGGTATCCTTTCAGCCTTTCTACGGACCAGAGAACTGCTAAGCATTCTTTCTCTGTGACCGTATAATTGCGCTCTGCTTTGCTTAAAGTCCTGCTTACGTAATAAATAGGATGTTCTTCGCCGTTGATCTCCTGCGTTAATACGCCTGCTATTGCGTAATCGCTTGCGTCCGTTTGAAGGGTAAAGGGAATAGAAAAATCGGGGCGGGCTAAAACTGGGGCTTCTGTTAGGGCTAATTTGATTTTTTCAAATGCATCTTGTTGCTCTTGATGCCATTGCCATCTGACACCTTTCTTGCTTAGATAACTTAATGGCGTTCTATACTTGGCTAAATCTTTAATAAATCTAGAGTACCATCCCACTAAGCCGTTGAAACGTCTTAGTTGTTTCAAATTCTTCGGTGCTGGATACTCTAAGATTGGCTTAATTTTATCTTGGTTAGTTTGCAAACCTAATTCGTTTATCTTATATCCAAGATAAGTGACTTCTGGACAACAAAATTCTGATTTTTCTCGATTTAATTGCAGATTGGCTTTCTTTAGGGCTACTAGGACTATTCTGAGCCATTTCATGTGTTCCTCAAATGTTTTTGTTGTGATGATAATATCATCTAGATAGGCAAACACATGTGGTTCCCATTCCGGTTTAATTAATTTGTCCATTAATTGCTGAAACATAGCAGGTGCGTTCGTTAGACCGTATGGTACTCTTTTAAATTGGAAAAGTCCTTTCCCTGGGAGTGCAAATGCTGTGATTTCGCGGCTTTCTGGGGCTAGTGGAACTTGGTGGTAGGCTTGTGATAGATCTAGCTTACTGATAAATCTGCTTTCTCGCAATTGGTCCAGAATGTCATCCATGTTGCGCATTGGATAGGCTATTTTCTTTGTTACTTCATTTACTAACCTGTAATCAATACAAAAGCGATATTTGCCATTTGCTTTTGGTACGATTACCGGATAGCTGCACCATGGGCTTTGCGAAGGCTCAATTATGTCTTCTCTTAACATCCGATCTATCTCTTCATAGCCTGCTTGGAGCATTTTTGGTGAATATTTGCGGCGTGGCTGTCTTATTGGCTCTGCTCCTTGCACATCTAGCTTAAGGCTCGTTAAATTAGTTACTCCTAGGGTTTGGGGTGTTCGGGGAATTAATTCATCTAATAGTCGGTGCATTCTATCTATTTGCTCCTGGTTGGCTCGCTTTAATCCTCCAATACTTGCTACTGCTGGAATACAACTGGGATCGTTGCCTTCGGGGTAAAATTTGTGTATTACGCCTTTATTCGTCCACCAGGTGTCATCTTCATAGTTGATGCTCATATTAATTTTGCGTTTGAAATCGATTCCAAGTATACAGTCGTAATGTAATCCGTCTGCGACTTCAAATGGCATAACTATTTCGTCTCCATCAATTTTAATTGTGATGTTAACTGTGCCCTGGACAGGAATAACTGTGCCGTCTGCTACCTTAACTGCAGGGCATTGCGATGCTTTTAATTTGTGTTGCACTAGAGCTCCTATATTGCCTCCTAGAAAAGATTTTGTTGCTCCATCGTCTAAGAGTGCAATTATTTTATGGCCGTTTATTTCTAGATTAAAATAATGCCTGGGGTCAATATTGGGGATATGTTGGATAAGCGATTGATTGCTTGCTACTTGGGATGGCTCCGACCCTTTAGGGAGCTGGGTTGAGGAAATACGGGTCTTTATCTCCTCTGGTTGAAGTTTCCCGCTGCCTGACTTGAGTTGCATCTCTGGCAATTTCTAACGTAAACGCCGGGTGTACCGCAACCTCGACAGCGTTGATTCGGACATTCTGCTGCCCAATGGCCCACTTTATTGCAACTGTAGCATGGCTCGTTCTGTTTGCGCGGATGATTGAAGATGATCGGCGCTTTCGAGTTCGAGTATTTATATTGGCTACTTGCTTGCTGATTTTGATTGTTTCGCTGCTGGTTTTGGCTGCTAGGGTTTTGGTGATATTGGCTGCTTGGATCTTGTTGGTATTGGCTGCTGGGATTTTGTTGGTATTGTCTTTGCTTTTGCCAGTTGCTTCTGTTATAATTATAATTTTGTTGTGCTTGTGCTCGTTGCTGATTAGCATTTTCATTCTTCACTGCATCGACATACTGTTTTTGCTGATTGTTATTCGCTTTTGGGTTGTTTCGCTTTGGGAATGGCTGCTGAGTTTGTTTGGGTGAATTAAAATTTGATGCTGGAGTTGCTGGCTCAGGGTTTTGTAAAGCTTCCGGATCTTTGGGTTTTGGCTCATTTGCTACCGCTGCTACTTTGCGCGACTTAGGCTGCGTGGGATCTACATAAGCAAATCTTTGTAGTCCTGAAATTGTGATTGGTGGAGGTGGGCTATATGCTTCATTCAGATAGCGTCTGGATTCCTCTTTCTTACCTAATCTTTGCAACTCAGTGAAGTCGTTGAAGTGATGCCTTTCTATTCTCGTTCTATAACTTGGGTGCAGGTTTCTGTATGCTTGATCAAGTTGTTCTTGCAGTGAAATTGGTGGCTTAAAATGATCGAACATTCCTCTCAATTTTTGCAAGAATGTGGCTATATCTTCGTTAGCTCCTTGAGTTCTTAAGTCTGCAGTTCTACGTAAGCTTATTTGTGCATCTTCTACTCCGTATTGAAGTTTGAAAGCTTCAACGAAATCGCTAAACGTTCTCCAATTACATTTATCTCTCTTGAACCAGTCGTATGAATCCTCATCTAATACTGCTGGCAAGGAAAGCATTATTTCTTCTGCCGAGAAGCCGTGTGAGTCTTTGCATTCTTTTAAGTTTTGTAAGAACGTTTCCGGATCGTTCTTCCTGTTGCCCTTAAATGATATATGCCATCTGTTAAAAATTTCCACCATTCTCTTCTCTCTGATGAATGTGGCATCGTCCAGTCTTGTCGCTTGCAGTCTATTTGTGCTGTTAAGGGTGGGTAAGGCGTTAAGGTCTGGCTGCTGCTGGTGCTCGTATTGCTGCTGGCTATTATAATATCGCTGCTGGGGTTGGTGTAGAATAAGGTTTGGGTTTGTTCTTGGATTTGCTTGGGAAATGGGAGAATACGGAATTTCATACGTTTCATTATTTGCTGGCTGTGCTCGTTGAATATTGTAGGCCTCTCGATTTCGCTGCTGATTATGATATGGGTGTTCATCTTCCCAATGGACGCTTGGTAGATTTTTGTTAAACTCTCTTGGTCTTGGGTCGATCTGGCTCGGTGATTTTAGGTATCTTTGCTGCGTTGCTGGTGGTTGGCTTGTGGTGGGTGCTGTGGCGATGGGACGGAAGGCTGATTGCTGGATGCAGTGGGATTGACGGGGTTGGGAATTAATTAGGGAGCTACTGGTATATGTTGTGGTGGGTGCGGTATAGTGTGTAAACGGATTGCTCATTAGGTATGGGTTATTTGGCCGTGTAGGTGCTATTGTCTGTATGCTATAATGCGAGGTCGAATTAACTGCAAGTTGCGCTGTGGTTACATCGGGTAATGTACAAAAAATTTCTTCGTTTGGAGCATCGATTAAATTTGGACTCGTCGTTGGCACTGGCGTCAGTGTGAGTCTGTAGGCTGTTGATTGGGCTTGTGGGTTGCTGGCTGTTTGTCTCCTTGGCTCTTCTTGGTTACTTGCATGTATATTATTCCGCTGTTGATTGTCTGCTTTATTTAAATTTGGGCTGCTACTTCGGTGTATTTCATTTCGCGTTGCTGATTGTTGCTCTTGTTGCGTTATTTCTTCCATTGAAATCGGATCTTGATATGGGCCATGACTTTGTCCCGTTTCCAGTTCTCCGAATATCAACTGTCTGCGTGTTTGTTGGCTTCGTTGCGAGTTTTGGGAAATAGCTTGTGAGGATTGGGGAAATAAATTAGTGGCTTCTGATTGTGTGAGTGATAGGGACAAATCGTCGGGATTTATTTCTAATAACTGCTGGGCTTCTGCTTGTGCTAAGTCTATCTCAGCTTCTTCATCAAACCACATTTGATCTGATTGAGGGTCCCATTCGGCTGCAGAGTTTCCAAAATTACGCCTAATTTCGTAGCGGGCTACTCTGTCACGAATGATCGCAATGCTGCTATCCAAATTTAAAAATGCTGTACCTGCGTAGAAGACTACTCTTCCATCAGGTAAATTATTTACACATCGCCTAATTATTGGTGCGCCTTGAGCTGCACTTAGGGAATTTAATTTGCTACCTAATCTATAGTTTATGGACATTTTGATGGGCTCAATAACAATGTTTTGCTTCAAAGTAATAGCTCTTATTTAAATTGCTTAGCTCGATACTCACGTAAAAGGAGAGAGAAAAAAATTTATTTTTACTAAGTACTACTCAAAACAATCAGTATCAACTATATTTTATGCACACCAAAAAATTTAATTTAATTAAATAAATTCCAAGCTGCGTTTTCAAGGTAAACTTGCAAAAGAGGGGAGAGGGAGAAAAAAAATATATTCACAGCAATTTGAAACCAAAAAAAAAATTATATAAGCACTTGCAGGAAATAATTAATTAACAATTAAAAATTGTGGTTGAGTAGGCTCTTAATAAATGTAGAGAAAAAAATAATAATAAGGCTAGTTGATATGGCTATGATAGGCTATGTACACTTTAATGTGCGGGGAGAGGTTAAAGGAGAAGAAAAAAAAATTATATGTTAATAGATGCTTTTAATAATGCAAAATTTATTGGTAATGTGCTGGTCTAAATGCAAAAAAAAACTCAATTTAATGTGTGAGAAGCAATTAGCTATTGAAAAGAATGCGCAAATAAATTTTATTAATTTATTAGTTTGGCTAAAGGCGAGCAAAAAACGGTTAGTGGCGAAACCAAAGGAAGCAATAATAATATAATAAATCAAGCAATAATAATATTATAATATCAGGTGCAATTAAATGTTATATCCCAAACAACAAAATTAATAAATGCAAATCATAGGCAATCAAAAATAATGTGCGGCCATATTTATATGTATATAGCTATGTGTGAAGGAACGCCTGTACACGTTATCTATATATTTTCTATATGTACATGCACTTCATATATATATTCGCACTATTCAAAATTCTAATAAATAATAATTATGAATAGAAAATTATAAAAGCAGCACAAGAAAAAAAAACAAGCAATATGTTGCATGCAATGCTCAATAATGCGGGAAGAATTTACTTTAATTTCTCGACACGTTGTCGATTTTCCAAGATGGCCGTGCTCCTGACTTGCGTGTGTGTGTGCGCACTCACAAAGGCAAAAATGGCTACGCTCGTATGCTACGCTATATTTATTTTAGTAGAATGGCTGCTTTTTATTTTCGCTAAGATTGGCTTCCGTGTTAAGCCGTTATATAAAAAAAACGAATGCACTTTAATTTCGCTCGATCCCAATAAGAAAATTTAACGTTGGGCGCCAATGTCACACCGCACTGGGGATCAGGGTGCGGGTGATGAAATTAATATCACGGATAAAATAACAGAGAGTTTATTCTATGATATAAATTAGATACACGGTTGCCAGTCGTGCTCGCGGCTAAATATTAACGGCTGCTAATTATTATACTAACGCTTAATTAATTATAACGGCGTGGGACTCGATATTTGGCTCAGTGGAATTTCACGCGCGGCGATATAGCTGCTGCTCGATCGAATACCCGCTCGATCGACAAAAATGGCGACGCCGGCCACGTGTGCGAATACGCAAAAGGGGAAGTGCGGCACACACACCTTACGAGGAGAGGAACACGGTAGGGATAGCACTTTTGCACCAACCTTATACAGGTGATTTCTCGCTCTCAATTGCTCTCAATTGCACCCGGTGCACGCTCTTCGGACTCTTAATATTGTACGGGAAACGGTCGATATCTCGCTCAATCGTACCTCGCTGCGTCTCGTCACGGCCGAGTTCCCGAGCTCTCTGTGCTTCGTCCTGCGAGAGCGCCGCGCGCATGCGTCGCGACCGTCTCCGCGCAGTGCGAGCGCGGCCTTACAGCGAGAGCGGCTTGATGTTGTTGTTAGTGTTCTGCTAAGCGGTTCGAGTGAGACGACGACGACGACGACGACTGGCGACGGCGAGGCTGCTATTTGGTAATTATAACCTCGTTCCTAATTAATTATCGGCTAATCAATCCGTGGTTTTATTTCCAGATGGACGACGAGCCTTACTGCCTTGGTTGACGGGTCGTAGCTGCTCGGTGGGTGCACATACGTGTCGCTATCTCCGTCTCTCTCTACTTCGTGGCTTCTTGGCTGCTGAGACGTCTCTTCACGACGTCGGCTCCGGAGGCTGTTCCTCGGTTCTACGGCGCGGCTGCTATAATACGGTAAGGAGTCACTTGACAGGTGCCTTGTTATTTAGTTAGTATATGTGAGCAATGTTTATGCTCACATAACCTCTAACCCTGGCTCCTATACACCTCTACTCCTGTACACAGTCTTGTGTACTCCTACCTGCTCCTTAGTCTTGAAAAACATACTCATGATTATGCTTTACAGGTTGATCTCCCTGTACGAGTCCGTTGCTGTTGGATGGCTCCTTTTGGCTTGAGGCTATTACGGATATGCTGTTATCATTGCTGCAACAGCCGTCTCCTTGGTATTTTGGACCTTGATGCCTATCCATGCTCTTATGCTGCCTTCGCACTCATCTGATGTCTCCAGGCTCTTCGAGTGCTGTTCGCCCTGCATGTAGCCTCTTGGTGGCTACTGGCTTCCTCGACTCATGTGTGTGCTGGCTCCGCTTCTGCTCCAGGGTGTAGCTTCTTCGGTTTTAGTGGGGTTATATTTTTATATAGGTAGCTAGGGATATGTGTGCTCGGTGTTAGGCTTCTTTCTATACGGTTTAGGTAGGTAATTTGGGTAATAGGTAGGTAGGAATGTGTGTGTGCTCGCTTGCACCATGACAGGCACACTTGCCTTGTCACAACACTTACGAGTATTTCTACTTTTTGGTTTTCAAAGCGGACATTTCAACCCAATTTAAACGTAGTTCAAACGTTATTCAACTGTTAAATTCTAACGTTTAAAGGTTTCGTCGCAAACGTTTTTTCAACGTTTTAAAAACGTTGAGTGCTGTTAGGGATGTAGTATATACATTTCACTATATAGGATGTAAGAACTTTTCTTATTTTGATATTAAAATTTGCTATTTATGTAAGATTGATTATAACATTAAATATTAAATATTGTAAAACTTTATTTTATAAATTTTACTATAGTACAATTTCTACTTTCCAATATAGCAATTTTTGTTAGTGTTATGTATAGTTATATTTGATAAGTGATGTTGGATTCATTGCTATATCTAAAGTAATATTTATTATAAATGTAACAAAATCTCTCATATTTTTAGAATGTCACAGTATTCCTACACAATATAGTAATTTTTACTATGGATTATTTTAATATTTATTATATTGTTCTTCTCAGTGTAGAGAATACGTTAATGAGTTTCTGTTATCCTAGTATATGAAGTAATGTTTTATATAATTTTATTAAAAACGATGTATGAAAATCTCAGGATAACTGAAAATCAATAATGGAACCTATACAAAAAAGTACTATTGAAAAATTACCCCATAATAAAAAACTGAATAATTAATGTAAAATTTCACATAACGCTTTCTACATAATCCAAAATAATTGAAAATCAATATAGGATGCTTTACAAAAAAAATAAAATAAAATAAAAAAATATAGTATAAATATTTTAGTAATTTTTGTCTATATATATATAACTAATTTATATAAAAACTCAACCGAATAATTAAATATTGATCATACATATATAATTATAATTTATTTATATATTAGGTAGTTTATGTTATTATGTATTATGGTATTTATAATATTTATGGTATTTATGTTATTTATATTATTTTATTACTATTTATTATTATTTTTATTATTATCTACTGGAAAGCTCATAACAAAATTAAAAAAAAATTAATTTCTTCCTGTAGATGATGTCCAGGTCATTACTATTACCTCCAGGTCATCGCGGCATTATCTACTGGAACGCACATTACGAAATTTAAAAAATAATTAATTTCTTCCTGTAGATGATATTCAGGTCCCTTATGTTACCTCCAGATCATTGCGGCATCATCTACTGGAACACATATTACGAAATTAAAAAAAAATATTCCCTTCCAGTTGATGATGTCCAGTCCTTCATGTTACCTTCAGTTATAACTGATCGAGATAAACAAATAAATAAACGAGGTTAAACCATTTAAAATAGTAATTAAACACCAATAAAAATGTTAAGCATTATTTCTAATTAATCCGTGTGGTTCAGCGATCACTTTCGTTAAAAATAATTCATTTTTTCGAAAATACAAGAGAGATAAAAAGAGTTAAAAAATAAAGTCTGCCTGTACAAAAAAAAATTTTCTTCCTGTAGATGATGTCCAGGTCCCTAATGTTACCTCCAGGTTAACGGGGCAACATCTACTGAAAGGCCTATTACGAAATAAAAAAAAAAATTTCTTCCTGTAGAAGATGTCCAGGTCGGTAATGTTACCTCCAGGTCACCGGGGCAACATCTACTGAAAGACCTATTACGAAATCAAAAGAAAAAGTTTTCTTCCGTAGAAGATGTACAGGTCGGTAATGTTACCTCCAAGTTATCGGGGCAATATCTACTGAATGACCTAATACGAAATCAAAAAAAAAATTTCTTCCTGTAGAAGATGTCCAGGTCCCTATAGTTACCTCCAGGGCGACGGGACATCATCTACTGGAACCCATATTACGAATTTATAAAAAATATTCCCTTCCTGTTGATGATGTCCAGTCTTAATGTTACCTTCAGTTATAACTGATCGAGATAAACAAATAAATAATCGTTTTAAATAATCGAGGTTAACTATTTAAAAAAGTAATTAAACACCTATAAAAAAAGTTAAACACTATTTCTAATTAATCCGTGTGGTTCCGCGATCACTTTCATTAAAAAAAATTCATTTTTTCGAAAATCCAAGAGAGATATAAGAAGAGTTCAAAAATAAAAAGTTTGCCTGTACGGACGTACGGACGTACGGAAGTACGCTCAGACTTAAACTTTAAGGGGGTTCCATACTCAATTTTTGATGATTAATTAATAAAAAAGTAGAACAGTATGTGAAAAAATAAGAGAAGAGGCGCCTTCGTTTATTGACAAACATACTGTGTGCTGAATTTTAGATTAAAATATTATTGCGTTTTCGAGAAGAATCTTACCAAAAACATCAAATCTTCCTACCTCGTTGAGGTTAGGTTCACATATTTGGTAAGACTTTTCTCAAAAACGCAATATAATTTTAATCTGAAATTCAGCACACAGTTAGATTATTAATAAACGAAGGCGTCTCTTCTCTTATTTTTTCACATACTGTTTTATTTACTAATTTATTACTGATAATCACGATTGCCGCTAAGGTAGGGAGGATAAATATTGACTATGGCACCCCGTTAAAACCATTAAAAAATTTATTAAATACCTATAAAAAAGTCAAACACTATGTCTAATTATTCCTTTGAGTGCCGCGATCATATTGAATTAAAAAATATTAATTTTTACAAACTATTTAAAAAAATATAACATAATTTATCCTTAATCGTCATTTTGACAGTATAAAATTTTAATATAATGTGGATTATGGCTCTAAAAGGAGCTAAAGTGAACGAATTTAGAAATGAGAAAAAATTATCAATAATTAGTATGCCAATCATGAAATATGATGATTGTGAAATAAATGAAATTAAAAGGTATTCATAAAACTATATTCGTTGATAGAAATTAAGGAATTAAAATATAATGTACAAATATACATATATATATATATATAAATATTTCTTTAATTTATGAATAATTAAATATTATTTTATTCTAATACGTCTGATTTATTTTATTTAACCCTTAATTATTAATAAATAATACATTCACCATTATTGTCATAGATATATCGTTACTGTACATAAATAGTTATAATTTCATAATGATAATCGCATTAATTCAGGATATATTCTACCGAGAGATTAATTAATTTTATTCGACCGAGGGAGCGTTCGCGACCGAGGAATGGTAGCTAGTTATCTTATTAATTATGCATCAAATCAAAATTTGCTAAAGGAAAAAGTTGCTTAGAATCTCCTGCTCTGTATGTATGCCGAAGGAACGGAATCATTAAAAGAACACCCTGTATATTAACCCATTATATATGTATATAGATATACAGGACCTTCCAATTCATGTATATACCCCAAAAATTCTTATACACAGCGGCGGCGGCGGCGACGGCAGCAGAATCTTTTTATATATAGAGAGAGATATGTATATATGTTAAATAATATTGTTGAATCCAAAATTAAAAATTTAAATAAAAAGACCAAATTAAGATTGTGTAACATCAGCCGTCCACATTCTTAAAATGCTGTAGTAATATTTTTTAGTAACTTTTTGAACTATTTATGCTATTTTGCATCAATATTGTTGTAATATTCAATTACAATATTGCTCTCACATTGCACCAACGTGTTTACAATAAAGTTCAATAATACACTAATATTGTATTCAATATTACGATTAGCACTGCTACAAAATTGGGAAAATGCACTATTCTGTGCCTTTTTAATATTATTGCAATATTCTACTACTGTTTGTGGTATTTTACTACAATATTAACCAGTATTCGCCTTTGATATTTTGAAAATATTGAATAATGCTGTAATATGTACCATCAATATTGCACTATACTCAAAACCTAGGACATTTAATATTATTAGAGCATTGTTACAATATTCCGACAATGTATAATGTCCATATTGTAGCAATGCGACAACATTCCAGTAATATTGCTACAATCTGACATGCTATCGATTATTATATTAACGATTGCTTAATGATCAAACAGTAATAAAACCTAATTCAACACAAAACTTATAGATAATCTTATACTTACGTTCACCATCCCCATCGATGTTTTAGAAAGTGACGATATCTGACTAGCAGCAACCAGAACCAGTTTTCCTAATTCAGTTTGATTGAATTCGTCCTCGACTTCTGATATTATCGTTGGTGATGAAATAAGTAATATAAAAATAAGCAAACGCTTAAATTCATCCCCCTCTTCAGAATGAACTAGAAATTTCACGTTATTATTATCTATAATTGTTTTTATATAATAATAAATTAATGATGAGTACTTACTATCCATTTAACAAACCCTGTAGCTTTGTTAGTTCGTATAAGAGTTTAAACGCCTCTTGTTTTGTTGGAGTATTTCTTGATCGAAATTTTTTATGTGGCTCATGTATTATTCTGATATTATCAAAAAATTCGTTCATATTCATACTAAAATCCGCCTTGGACAAAATTTGGTTATTTCCCTTTAATATAAGCGTTGCCTATTCAAAATATTTGTGCAAAAAGATCGCGTGTTTATGCGAATCATTGATGCATCTGTCAAGCTGTGTCATACAGGTCGCAATATCCCGGGCTAATGCTGCAGAGATATTTATTTTTTCGTAAGCACTTAAATTCGCCGTATTTTGATTAATAAAAAGTGTGCTCCTCTTTGATTTTTTGGGTGTTATCTTTTTATTTTCCAAGGATGAATCGTTTTCTTTATTACTGTCCGAGTTATTTACACTTTGTTGAACCGTTGTGGCGAAGCCATTGTCACATTCACATAATTTTTTTAAAATATTGTCATATACTCTTCTACCTCGTCGGAGGTATAATCGTATAAAATGTCTGTATTTAAAGTTTCAAAATTAAAATCACATCCACTTATGTTTTGCTCCTCATCCTCAGGTAACAATGGTAGCGCACCGAGGCGTTGAACCGTAGGCGTGTCGCATTGATTGAATAGATCCTCAAGCAAGTTGTCTATATAATTTGCACTTTCCATTGTAATTTATTGTGACAAGGCAAGTGTGCCTGTCATGGTGCAAGCGAGCACACACACATTCCTACCTACCTATTACCCAAATTACCTACCTAAACCGTATAGAAAGAAGCCTAACACCGAGCACACATATCCCTAGCTACCTATATAAAAAGATAACCCCACTAAAACCGAAGAAGCTACACCCTGGAGCAGAAGCGGAGCCAGCACACACATGAGTCGAGGAAACCAGTAGCCACCAAGAGGCTACATGCAGGGCGAACAGCACTCGAAGAGCCTGGAGACATCAGCTGAGTGCGAAGGCAGCATAAGAGCATGGATAGGGCATCAAGGTCCAAAATACCAAGGAGACGGCTGTTGCAGCAATGATAACAGCATATCCGTAATAGCCTCAAGCCAAAAGGAGCCATCCAACAGCAACGGACTCGTACAGGGAGATCAACCTGTAAAGCATAATCATGAGTATGTTTTTAAGACTAAGGAGCAGGTAGGAGTACACAAGACTGTGTACAGGAGTAGAGGTGTATAGGAGCCAGGGTTAGAGGTTATGTGAGCATAAACATTGCTCACATATACTAACTAAATAACAAGGCACCTGTCAAGTGACTCCTTACCGTATTATAGCAGCCGCGCCGTAGAACCGAGGAACAGCCTCCGGAGCCGACGTCGTGAAGAGACGTCTCAGCAGCCAAGAAGCCACGAAGTAGAGAGAGACGGAGATAGCGACACGTATGTGCACCCACCAAGCAGCTACGACCCGTCAACCAAGGCAGTAAGGCTCGTCGTCCATCTGGAAATAAAACCACGGATTGATTAGCCGATAATTAATTAGGAACGAGGTTATAATTACCAAATAGCAGCCTCGCCGTCGCCAGTCGTCGTCGTCGTCGTCGTCTCACTCGAACCGCTTAGCAGAACACTAACAACAACATCAAGCCGCTCTCGCTGTAAGGCCGCGCTCGCACTGCGCGGAGACGGTCGCGACGCATGCGCGCGGCGCTCTCGCAGGACGAAGCAGAGAGAGCTCGGAAACACGGCCGTGACGAGACGTATCGAGGAGATTTTCGTGAGCCGATCGACCGTTTCCCGTACAATATTAAGAGTCCGAAGAGTGTGCACCGGGTGCAATTGAGAGCAATTGAGAGCGAGAAATCACCTGTATAAGGTTGGTGCAAAAGTGCTATCCCTACCGTGTTCCTCTCCTCGTAAGGTGTGTGTGCCGCACTTCCCCTTTTGCGTATTCGCACACGTGGCCGGCGTCGCCATTTTTGTCGATCGAGCGGGTATTCGATCGAGCAGCAGCTATATCGCCGCGCGTGAAATCATACCGATATAATAGTGAGCCCTTCCGCCGTTATCCTTAATTAACGTTATTATTAATACTCAGTAGCCGTTAATGTTTAGCCGCGAGCACGACTGGCAACCGTGTATCTAATTTATATCATAGAATAAACTCTCTGTTATTTTATCCGTGATATTAATTTCATCACCCGCACCCTGATCCCCAGTGCGGTGTGACATTGGCGCCCAACGTTAAATTTTCTTATTGGGATCGAGCGAAATTAAAGTGCATTCGTTTTTTTATATAACGGCTTAACACGGAAGCCAATCTTAGCGAAAATAAAAAGCAGCCATTCTACTAAAATAAATATATAGCGTAGCATACGAGCGTAGCCATTTTTGCCTTTGTGAGTGCGCACACACACACGCAAGTCAGGAGCACGGCCATCTTGGAAAATCGACAACGTGTCGAGAAATTAAAGTAAATTCTTCCCGCATTATTGAGCATTGCATGCAACATATTGCTTGTTTTTTTCTTGTGCTGCTTTTATAATTTTCTATTCATAATTATTATTTATTAGAATTTTGAATAGTGCGAATATATATATAAAGTGCATGTACATATAGAAAATATATATATAACGTGTACAGGCGTTCCTTCACACATAGCTATATACATATAAATATGGCCGCACATTATTTTTGATTGCCTATGATTTGCATTTATTAATTTTGTTGTTTGGGATATAACATTCAATTGCACCTGATATTATAATATTATTATTGCTTGGTTTATTATATTATTATTGCTTCCTTTGGTTTCGCCACTAACCGTTTTTTTTGCTCGTCTTTAGCCAAACTAATAAATTAATAAAATTTATTTGCGCATTCTTTTCAATAGCTAATTGCTTCTCACACATTAAATTGAGTTTTTTTTTGCATTTAGACCAGCACATTACCAATAAATTTTGCATTATTAAAAGCATCTATTAACATATAATTTTTTTTTCTTCTCCTTTAACCTCTCCCCGCACATTAAAGTGTACATAGCCTATCATAGCCATATCAACTAGCCTTATTATTATTTTTTTTCTCTACATTTATTAAGAGCCTACTCAACCACAATTTTTAATTGTTAATTAATTATTTCCTGCAAGTGCTTATATAATTTTTTTTTGGTTTCAAATTGCTGTGAATATATTTTTTTCTCCCTCTCCCCTCTTTTGCAAGTTTACCTTGAAAACGCAGCTTGGAATTTATTTAATTAAATTAAATTTTTTTGTGTGCATATTATATAATTGACTGATTGTTTTGAGTAGTACTTAGTAAAAATAAATTTTTTTCTCCCCTTTTACGTGAGTATCGAGCTAAGCAACTTAAGTAAGAGCTATTACTTTGAAGCAAAACATTATTATTGAGCCCATCAAAATGTCCATAAATTATAGATTAGGTAGCAAATTGAATTCCCTAAGTGCAGCTCAAGGCGCACCAATAATTAGGCGATGCGTAAATAATTTACCTGATGGAAGAGTAGTCTTCTACGCAGGTACAGCATTTTTAAATTTGGATAGCAGCATTGCGATCATTCGTGACAGAGTAGCCCGCTACGAAATTAGGCGTAATTTTGGAAACTCTGCAGCCGAATGGGACCCTCAATCAGATCAAATGTGGTTTGATGAAGAAGCTGAGATAGACTTAGCACAAGCAGAAGCCCAGCAGTTATTAGAAATAAATCCCGACGATTTGTCCCTATCACTCACACAATCAGAAGCCACTAATTTATTTCCCCAATCCTCACAAGCTATTTCCCAAAACTCGCAACGAAGCCAACAAACACGCAGACAGTTGATATTCGGAGAACTGGAAACGGGACAAAGTCGTGGCCCATATCAAGATCCAATTTCAATGGAAGAAATAACGCAACAAGAGCAACAACCAGCAACGCGAAATGAAATACACCGAAGTAGCAGCCCAAATTTAAATAAAGCAGACAATCAACAGCGAAATAATCTACATGCAAGTAACCAAGAAGAGCCAAGGAGACAAACAGCCAGCAACCCACAAGCCCAATCAACAGCCTACAGACTCACACTGACGCCAGTGCCAACGACGAGTCCAAATTTAATCGATGCTCCAAACGAAGAAATTTTTTGTACATTACCCGATGTAACCACAGCGCAACTTGCAGTTAATTCGACCTCGCATTATAGCATACAGACAATAGCACCTACACGGCCAAATAACCCATACCTAATGAGCAATCCGTTTACACACTATACCGCACCCACCACAACATACACCAGTAGCTCCCTAATTAATTCCCAACCCCGTCAATCCCACTGCATCCAGCAATCAGCCTTCCGTCCCATCGCCACAGCACCCACCACAAGCCAACCACCAGCAACGCAGCAAAGATATCTAAAATCACCGAGCCAGATCGACCCAAGACCAAGAGAGTTTAACAAAAATCTACCAAGCGTCCATTGGGAAGACGAACACCCATATCATAATCAGCAGCGAAATCGAGAGGCCTACAATATTCCACGAGCACAGCCAGCAAATAATGAAACGTATGAAATTCCGTATTCTCCCATTTCCCAAGCAAATCCAAGAACAAACCCAAACCTTATTCTACACCAACCCCAGCAGCGATATTATAATAGCCAGCAGCAATACGAGTACCAGCAGCAGCCAGACCTTAACGCCTTACCCACCCTTAACAGCACAAATAGATTGCAAGCGACAAGATTGGACGATGCCACATTCATCAGAGAAAAGAGAATGGTGGAAATTTTTAACAGATGGCATATATCATTTAAGGGCAACAGGAAGAACGATCCGGAAACGTTCTTACAAAATTTAAAAGAATGCAAAGACTCACACGGCTTCTCGGCAGAAGAAATAATGCTTTCCTTGCCAGCAGTATTAGATGAGGATTCATACGACTGGTTCAAGAGAGATAAATGTAATTGGAGAACGTTTAGCGATTTCGTTGAAGCTTTCAAACTTCAATACGGAGTAGAAGATGCACAAATAAGCTTACGCAGAACTGCAGACTTAAGAACTCAAGGAGCTAACGAAGATATAGCCACATTCTTGCAAAAATTGAGAGGAATGTTTGATCATTTTAAGCCACCAATTTCACTGCAAGAACAACTTGATCAAGCATACAGAAACCTGCACCCAAGTTATAGAACGAGAATAGAAAGGCATCACTTTAATGACTTCACCGAATTGCAAAGATTAGGTAAGAAAGAGGAATCCAGACGCTATCTGAATGAAGCATATAGCCCACCTCCACCAATCACAATTTCAGGACTACAAAGATTTGCTTATGTAGATCCCACGCAGCCTAAGTCGCGCAAAGTAGCAGCAGTAGCAAATGAGCCAAAACCCAAAGATCCGGAAGCTTTACAAAACCCTGAGCCAGCAACTCCAGCATCAAATTTTAATTCACCAAAACAAACCCAGCAGCCATTCCCAAAGCGAAACGACCCAAAGGTGAATTACAATCAGCAAAAGCAATATGTCGATGCAGTAAAGAATGAAAATGCTAATCAGCAACGAGCACAAGCACAACAAAATTATAATTCTAACAGAAGCAACTGGCAAAAGCAAAGACAATACCAGCAAAATCCCAGCAGCCAATACCAACAAGATCCAAGCAGCCAATATCACCAAAACCCCAGCAGCCAAAACCAGCAGCGAAACAATCAAAATCAGCAAGCAAGTAGCCAATATAAATACTCGAACTCGAAAGCGCCGATTATCTTCAATCATCCGCGCAAACAGAACGAGCCATGCTACAGTTGCAATAAAGTGGGCCATTGGGCAGCAGAATGTCCGAATCAACGCTGTCGAGGTTGCGGTACACCCGGCGTTTACGTTAGAAATTGCCAGAGATGCAACTCAAATCAGGCAGCGGGAAACTTCTATCAGAGGAGATAAAGACCCGTATTTCCTCAACCCAGCTCCCTAAAGGGTCGGAGCCATCCCAAGTAGCAAGCAATCAATCGCTTATCCAACATATCCCCAATATTGACCCCAGGCATTACTTTAATCTAGAAATAAACGGCCATAAAATAATTGCACTCTTAGACGATGGAGCAACAAAATCTTTTCTAGGAGGCAATATAGGAGCGCTAGTGCAACACAAATTAAAAGCATCGCAATGCCCTGCAGTTAAGGTAGCAGACGGCACAGTTATTCCTGTCCAGGGCACAGTTAACATCACAATTAAAATTGATGGAGACGAAATAGTTATGCCATTTGAAGTCGCAGACGGATTACACTACGACTGTATACTTGGAATCGATTTCAAACGCAAAATTAATATGAGCATCAACTATGAAGATGACACCTGGTGGACGAATAAAGGCGTAATACACAAATTTTACCCCGAAGGCAACGATCCCAGTTGTATTCCAGCAGTAGCAAGTATTGGAGGATTAAAGCGAGCCAACCAGGAGCAAATAGATAGAATGCACCGACTACTAGATGAATTAATTCCCCGAACACCCCAAACCCTAGGAGTAACTAATTTAACGAGCCTTAAGCTAGATGTGCAAGGAGCAGAGCCAATAAGACAGCCACGCCGCAAATATTCACCAAAAATGCTCCAAGCAGGCTATGAAGAGATAGATCGGATGTTAAGAGAAGACATAATAGAGCCTTCGCAAAGCCCATGGTGCAGCTATCCGGTAATCGTACCAAAAGCAAATGGCAAATATCGCTTTTGTATTGATTACAGGTTAGTAAATGAAGTAACAAAGAAAATAGCCTATCCAATGCGCAACATGGATGATATTCTGGACCAATTGCGAGAAAGCAGATTTATCAGTAAGCTAGATCTATCACAAGCCTACCACCAAGTTCCACTAGCCCCAGAAAGCCGCGAAATCACAGCATTTGCACTCCCAGGGAAAGGACTTTTCCAATTTAAAAGAGTACCATACGGTCTAACGAACGCACCTGCTATGTTTCAGCAATTAATGGACAAATTAATTAAACCGGAATGGGAACCACATGTGTTTGCCTATCTAGATGATATTATCATCACGACAAAAACATTCGAAGAACACATGAAATGGCTCAGAATAGTCCTAGTAGCCCTAAAGAAAGCCAATCTGCAATTAAATCGAGAAAAATCAGAATTTTGTTGTCCAGAAGTCACTTATCTTGGATATAAGATAAACGAATTAGGTTTGCAAACTAACCAAGATAAAATTAAGCCAATCTTAGAGTATCCAGCACCGAAGAATTTGAAACAACTAAGACGTTTCAACGGCTTAGTGGGATGGTACTCTAGATTTATTAAAGATTTAGCCAAGTATAGAACGCCATTAAGTTATCTAAGCAAGAAAGGTGTCAGATGGCAATGGCATCAAGAGCAACAAGATGCATTTGAAAAAATCAAACTAGCCCTAACAGAAGCCCCAGTTTTAGCCCGCCCCGATTTTTCTATTCCCTTTACCCTTCAAACGGACGCAAGCGATTACGCAATAGCAGGCGTATTAACGCAGGAGATCAACGGCGAAGAACATCCTATTTATTATGTGAGCAGGACTTTAAGCAAAGCAGAGCGCAATTATACGGTCACAGAGAAAGAATGCTTAGCAGTTCTCTGGTCCGTGGAAAGGCTGAAAGGATACCTGCTAGGTGAAAAGTTTACGGTAATCACGGACCATCACAGCCTCCTGTGGTTAAACCGACTTAAAGATCCAGCTGGTAGGTTAGCCCGTTGGAATACGATCTTGCAAAATTACAACATTAAATTTGTACATCGCAAAGGAGCAATGCATAATGTCCCAGACGCCTTATCAAGAGCCTTTGAAGAAGCAGAAGCCATAGCAGCAGCATTAACATTAAATACCAATAACCCATGGTATCAAGAGAAAATGCGAGCCGTTGCAAAATTTCCCAATAAATACCCTGACCTCAGAATTTCCAATAACGTGCTATATGCCCACCGTCCAAACCCCCTGGTAGACCCCTTCATACCTGACCTAGACGCATGGAAATTAATCTTGGCAGAAAGTGATCGCGAAAAAGCCCTATATGAAGCCCATTATACACCTCAGGCAGGTCACTTAGGTATTGACAAGACCTACGCAAAACTAGCCACGCATTATTATTGGCCAGGCATGTATTACGATACGTGCAATTATGTAAAAGCATGCCAAGAATGCCAAGCGCACAAAAGCAGCCAACAAGCCCCACCAGGTCTAATGGAAGGACGCAACATAAGCCAACCATGGACAGTGGTAGCAGCAGACATTATGGGACCAAAGCCGCCAACGAAGCAAGGATTTAGATACATAATCGTGTTTGAAGACCTATTCACCCGCTATATAGAGATGAAACCTCTACGACGAGCTGATGCAAAAAGTGTCCTACAAGCCTTCGACGAACTCATTATTAATAGATGGGGTTGTCCAAAATATCTCGTAACAGATAATGGGACAGAATTTGCCAATAAATTGGTTACCGAGCGACTAACGCAATACGGAATAGTGCAAACAACCATTCCGCCATATTTTGCACAAGCAAATCCCGTAGAGCGAGTTAACAGGAACATAAAGCCGATGATAAACAGTTATCTAGCAGACGATCACCGAGACTGGGATAGATATCTCGGAGAATTTAATTTCGCGCTAAATACAGTTGTGCACTCGTCAACGAAATATAGCCCAGCATTCCTCAACTTAGGCAGAAACCCCACCCCAGTAGCTCTCCTACGAAAACATATAGAATTCCCGAAGCAAATACCAGCCCCAGATACCGATCAATGGGTAGAACGCCTACATAAACTTCCCAAAATATATGACTTAGTAAAAAGGCATATTGATTTAGCAACAGCCAGACAAGCCAGGTACTATAACAAAGGTAGACGCGATATACAATATCAGTTAGGAGACCTAGTTAGGTACCGAAATCGCATCTTATCATCAGCAGATAACTTTATAGCAGCCAAACAAGCCCCCAAATTTATAGGCCCCGCAAAAATTATTCAAGTATTCTCACCCACAGTTTATTTAATAGAAGATGTACAAACGAAACGCCAAACTAAAGTGCACATAACAGACTTGAAACGCCACATTGCACCGCGAAATATCCCAAACCTCACCCCAAATATTCCCGTCCCACAACCAGGAAGAGCCCAAACCACCCAAGCCAATCCAAATAATGATGCCCCCCCAACGAAAAGAGGTCGCCCCCGAAAGCAGCAAGCCATTACACCCACTTTAGGGAATAGCCCGCAAAGAATGCAGCTTAGACCGCGCAAATAATAGATTCTCGCGAATAGTTTAAAATCATAAGTTTTTTTCTTTTACCTATAAATGCAAATTATGTAGCAAATAGTTGTTCAGTTTTTTTATTTTAATTGCACTAGCCAAATATCAAGCAGCAGGAGGAAACGCACAAGCAAAAATTGCATTTAATTCAAAGCACAGGTTTGCACTTATCTTACTAATATTATTATTATTTTTTTATATATTTAAATATATTATGTACATAAAGGTATGAGTATGGATGCAACATGTAAGTAAGCAAGAGTGAGAGATTCGCGACCGCGAAAAATAGCTCTCAAAGCGCATTATATATTATAAAGGGTATGCCAGTCGTTGTTCAAATATCTAGTATAATTAGTAAATTAGCAAATTATTTATCACACATTCAGCGCGCACTTTACACAGTATGTCCAGCCAAGCAGCAGTCAATCAAGACTGAACACAAATACACCGCTATAATAGCACGAGCTATTTAAGACCTAGTTTTAAGTTCCAATTCTAAGATTGCGTACTCACCCCACCAGTAGGCTAAAGCGTGCAATATTCTATTATATTATTAAGTTTTTTGTATTAATTCAGTTACGACTCCGCGTAACTTCAGTTTGGTGGGGGGGAGTGTGACAAGGCAAGTGTGCCTGTCATGGTGCAAGCGAGCACACACACATTCCTACCTACCTATTACCCAAATTACCTACCTAAACCGTATAGAAAGAAGCCTAACACCGAGCACACATATCCCTAGCTACCTATATAAAAAGATAACCCCACTAAAACCGAAGAAGCTACACCCTGGAGCAGAAGCGGAGCCAGCACACACATGAGTCGAGGAAACCAGTAGCCACCAAGAGGCTACATGCAGGGCGAACAGCACTCGAAGAGCCTGGAGACATCAGCTGAGTGCGAAGGCAGCATAAGAGCATGGATAGGGCATCAAGGTCCAAAATACCAAGGAGACGGCTGTTGCAGCAATGATAACAGCATATCCGTAATAGCCTCAAGCCAAAAGGAGCCATCCAACAGCAACGGACTCGTACAGGGAGATCAACCTGTAAAGCATAATCATGAGTATGTTTTTAAGACTAAGGAGCAGGTAGGAGTACACAAGACTGTGTACAGGAGTAGAGGTGTATAGGAGCCAGGGTTAGAGGTTATGTGAGCATAAACATTGCTCACATATACTAACTAAATAACAAGGCACCTGTCAAGTGACTCCTTACCGTATTATAGCAGCCGCGCCGTAGAACCGAGGAACAGCCTCCGGAGCCGACGTCGTGAAGAGACGTCTCAGCAGCCAAGAAGCCACGAAGTAGAGAGAGACGGAGATAGCGACACGTATGTGCACCCACCAAGCAGCTACGACCCGTCAACCAAGGCAGTAAGGCTCGTCGTCCATCTGGAAATAAAACCACGGATTGATTAGCCGATAATTAATTAGGAACGAGGTTATAATTACCAAATAGCAGCCTCGCCGTCGCCAGTCGTCGTCGTCGTCGTCGTCTCACTCGAACCGCTTAGCAGAACACTAACAACAACATCAAGCCGCTCTCGCTGTAAGGCCGCGCTCGCACTGCGCGGAGACGGTCGCGACGCATGCGCGCGGCGCTCTCGCAGGACGAAGCAGAGAGAGCTCGGAAACACGGCCGTGACGAGACGTATCGAGGAGATTTTCGTGAGCCGATCGACCGTTTCCCGTACAATATTAAGAGTCCGAAGAGTGTGCACCGGGTGCAATTGAGAGCAATTGAGAGCGAGAAATCACCTGTATAAGGTTGGTGCAAAAGTGCTATCCCTACCGTGTTCCTCTCCTCGTAAGGTGTGTGTGCCGCACTTCCCCTTTTGCGTATTCGCACACGTGGCCGGCGTCGCCATTTTTGTCGATCGAGCGGGTATTCGATCGAGCAGCAGCTATATCGCCGCGCGTGAAATCATACCGATATAATAGTGAGCCCTTCCGCCGTTATCCTTAATTAACGTTATTATTAATACTCAGTAGCCGTTAATGTTTAGCCGCGAGCACGACTGGCAACCGTGTATCTAATTTATATCATAGAATAAACTCTCTGTTATTTTATCCGTGATATTAATTTCATCACCCGCACCCTGATCCCCAGTGCGGTGTGACATTATATATATATTTATTCTGAAATACACAGTATACTACTAATTGAACTAACACACACACGCGCAAATTTTCGTATTATAGACAAATAATATCTATACACGATATACATTATATAAAATAGTTTTGAATAAAGGTAAATACGACGATCTTAACTCGACCGTGAAGGAACTATGACTAAAGGAAATTACTTTTAGTTTTCGTCAAAGAAAGGTGTATATAAATTTTCTTGCAAGGATGGGGTTGGAAAAATAGTTGAAAATTTCCGACGCACGTGGTGAAAGTAGCGTCTTTTTCATAAAAAACAGATGTCACGCGTAGGACCAGTACTGTACTGCAAGAATCGTTCATAAATGCGTGATACCTGTTTTACTTTACGAAAGATGACTTTTTATTATAAATGTGGTGAATTACGAACTTAATTATTTACACAAATATCACGTGCTATATCATACGAAACCTCACATCGAATTCATTGTTAATTAAAATTACGTACCTGATCATTCGATAACCCTACATTGGTTTTTATTGAAAACCCACCTTGTTTTGTTTGTTGTATTGCTCCTTGATTTATAATTAAAATCACAGAACAATGAAACAATCGACACAAAATATGGCACATATAACAACAAGTAGATATATTACATGATGGAACACCTTAAGTCAACTTAATATTTCTGGATATAGTTAAGTTCGTAATTTCTTACAGATGACGAATTTTTTATGTGCAAGGTTCGTTGTTATTTCTGGTTATATGTGCCATATTTTGTATTGTTTGTTGCATTGTTTCCATCACTTATCCTAAAATATACAGTATATTTAGTTTTTGTAGATGACTTAGAAATATCAAAAACGAAGGGAGAAAAAGGAAAGAGAGGACGTCCAAGAAAAGATAATATAAAATTTGAAGAATCACGACAGCTTGAATCAGATTTTAACTTACTGTAAGAAAATCAGCAATATGCCTTTGTTGCTACAGTCCACAAGGTACCAAACTCGTACAGAGAGGATATGATGTCCCCAGGTAAGCTTGAATAAGAAAAAGTAATTCATAGTGAATTGGAGCCTGTGAAGATTAACGAAGTCTGGACATTAGTAGACCGATCTCAAAATATTAAAGTTAAAAATCCAAAAATTTTCGACTCTAGATGGAGTTTTAAAATATAATTATTATTTACAATTAAATTTATTTTTACATTAAGTCGTCGACTGACAGATTTGGGTTATTCGTTGGTGTTTTTAGTAGCGTCATTATGTATTCTATTGCGTTTTTTTTAACCACTTTAAATCTACCAATTTCAGTTTTTTTATAGTAGCGCCTCCGAAATCCTGTGTAGCTCGTTCGCATTGTCAAAAATCCTTTCCTCATGTTCTACGCCCAGCTCCTTTTCTAAGGCGCGGACCATGGTAAAAATTCTTTTGCCGGGTGGTCGGCAGCTGCATAAAACCATTAGCATATTCAACTTTGTCTTAAACTTTGCCGCCGCGATTAAACACCAGTTGCGGTGTTTATTACTGGCAGCGACAAAATGAATATATATGCTTGTTTTTAATGTATTCAATTTTTTTAAATATAAATTAAATTCTTTATCTCCAACCTGTGGTGTTTCGGCTGTAATGGTGAAGGGCAGTGTTGTATTGGGGTTATTGCCGCTTATTCTACGTTGCATCATCCAGGATATCTTATTTAATATGACTGGCATCCCCTGCAACAGCTTCCCCATTTCTCGCCGCGATGGATCTACAAATATATATATATAGGTTAAGCAATCTCAATTAAAAACCATCAAGAAATCCCTTAATTCTATGAAAGATCCTAAATTTTGATTTTTGAGTGTTTTTGACCAAAATAATAAAAAAATTTATTTGTATGAATTTTTATTTAAAAATAAATTTTATTTACAAATAAGAAAGAGATTACTTACTTTTTTTTGTGGCTGCTACTTCACCCGTCTCCGATTTCTCGGTTGTTCTGACTAAAAAAATTATAATTTCACAATTATTAATAAATCTAGTTTTATTCTTGGTCTAATCAAATGAAATACTCACTATATAATGTGAAATCAGCAGCAAGTAGATGGTTCGCAGCCACTGCACACATTACGTTACTGAAAGGAAAAAATAAGTAAATAAAACATTTATGTAATTAATGGTTAATAAAATAAATGCATTATAGAATAAAAAAGATTACTTACTTTAAATAATCAATTAAGTGTGCTTCTGAGCCTAAGCATCTGTATCTTTTTGCTGGTGTATATTTTTCATTGGCAATTATTATTGGTTGCCGATCATGGCTTTTTAGTATCAGAAATTTTGGCAAGTTAGTGTGGAACGACTGAATGTCCTGCACAGTTAATTTCTTTTTTGTCTTCTCCAATGCAAAATCCTGAAATTTTATAACAAAAAATAATTCAAATACAATTTTCAAGGTCAAGGATGTCTCCTGAACATTTTTTGATATTTTTTTCGTGTTCACCGCATTTAAATACGTCTAAAGGCACTCTTAACTCGCCAAATTAAATTTTTTTGAAACACTGTGTGCGAAATGCCATTTTGAATGTCTGTGCAGCGTGTGCGAAATACCACTTTCACGCACTAGTGTGCGAAATTCGCGCATGCGCAGTAGGTAATTTTCATAATTCGTCTAGTAAACTTAAGAAAGGCAATCCCCCACTTTTTATGTTTGTGTGCTATTAAATAAATTATTATTATTATTGCATTATTATTATTATTATTATTATTATTATCTCATTTCGCACACAGCGTTTCAAAAAAATAGTATACGATACGAGTGTGCTCAGACGATTCAAGAACTCGTCTTTTTGCCACCCTCGCTTCACTCGGGCGGCAAATGCGACTTGTGCGTGAATCGCCTGTTTCGCACACTTGTATCGTAATGTACTATTAACATTGGACTTTAGGTTCTAAATGGGACTGGTCGATATATCAACCACCAATATTGTCAGGCACTCCACGTGATCTATGTTTTCATTTTGTGCACAAATCGTCGTTCCCCGATGTGAAGGTGCTACCTCAGAATCCGGTTATAAAAGGTGCTACTTCGGAGTCCAGTTATAAAAGGTGTTGACTCAAAAGCGAAATTTTTGTCTTCGATTTTAAGTTTGTACTACTGCCGGTGTTAGCTCAGCAATAAAATTGACAAGTGTTTTTGGTAATTTTATAAAAGATTATTTTTTTATCTATTATTTAACGATATTCTATTATTTTTAATTCGGGAATTAACAATATATCGTGAACTTAATATTGTTTAGAATAATGCACATAATAATTTTAATTTTATATATTTTAGACTGTTGTTGGTTTTAAATAACTCAATTTTTATAATACATTTGGACACTACTGTCGAAGGTTCTGTTTAACTGAGCAAGATTTTTTCGTTCGAGTAAAGTGAGGGAAAGAATTGGAATAAGGTATAAAACGATTCAAATACAACCACAAAAATTACGCAGCCCCACAAAAAAAGTTGACAGTCCCAAAAACGAGATCATGCTACTTATACATTTTTTGGGTCGCTGAATCCAGATCCGAGGATTTTGACGCCAGCAGATCGGCATGGGATGGTTCATGCACATGAGAATTTTGCACCTAAATATTGTGCACAACATATAAAACAAATTAAAATTATACACAAATTATTTGTCGCAATAATAATAAAATAAACATATGTCGTGTACAATTTTTCGAAAACTATTTATTATGTAATTTTATTATTATACCCCTACCTTTTATTGCACACAATATAGAAATTTGAAATTTTGTGGCTAAGGAAAACTATAATAAAGTTGTAATGTAGCTATTTTGCCGGTATTTTATCACCATTTCTGTACTCAATACATTTAAAAATATGCACACGATTTTATTGCGTATAAAATATCCCTACTAGAAATTAAAGTATAAATACACTATAAGTGTAACGTTTTTTAAGCAATAAAATAGCAAGTTGTTGGAAATAGCGATAAAATATCGGAAAATCGCTGCTTCGTAGAATCATTATAGTTTTGTTTAACCTCAAAATTTCAATTTTTCATATTGGTAGGGTTATAATTATTATATGAAGGCCTTCATAATGTTGTCCTCGGGATTGATACGCGGCGAATTGTCGGCGAATTGGCGCATTAGACGTTAGCTCAGCAAGAACAACAAAATTCAATATTAATTTAAAAACTTTTGCCTGGGCGAGAAAAAATTATATTTTTAATAATAACAGGACTTTGGTTTAAGATTATGTCCATAGTACATACTCTGATGTTAGGGGGCACTTTTCCATCCACAATCAGATTTTCCAGCTTATGTGTACTTATATAGGCTCCGTTCATTCGTTCTTACGATACCAAAATTTTAAGTTTATCATTATTTTGATTCAATAATACTGTCTTGTGTGTCTGGGGCAGGGACCGTCTGCGCCCCACTGATGAGTTCTGGCAGACGGTCCCAAGACGAAACACATAGACTTAAAATTTCTTTCTTTCTTATTAAAATATTTTCAATTTTATTACTTAGTATTTATTTGCTTCTTCTTTTGGTTTATGTCTGGCGGCTTGTGGCCTTCATAATGTTGTCCTCGGGATTGATACGCGGCGAATTGTCGGGCCTTTTCGAGCGAGCAACTTGGAGTTCTTAGAGTCGTTAGACGTTAGCTCAGCAAGACCAACAAAATTCAATATTAATTTAAAAACTTTTGCCTGGGCGAGAAAAAAAATTATATTTCTAATAATAACAGGACTTTGGTTTAAGATTATGTCCATAGTACATACTCTGATGTTAGGTGGCACTTTTCCATCTACAATCAGATTTTCCATCTTATGTGTACTTATATAGGCTCCGTTCATTCGTTCTTACGATACCAAAATTTTAAGTTTATCATTATTTTGATTCAATAATACTGTCTTGTGTGTCTGGGGCAGGGACCGTCTGCGCCCCACTGATGAGTTCTGGCAGACGGTCCCAAGACGAAACACATAGACTTAAAATTTCTTTCTTTCTTATTAAAATATTTTCAATTTTATTACTTAGTATTTATTTGCTTCTTCTGTTGGTTTACGTCTGGCGGCTTGTGGCCTTCATAATGTTGTCCTCGGGATTGATACGCGGCGAATTGTCGTGCCTTTTCGAGCGAGCAACTTGGAGTTCTTAGAGTCGTTAGACGTTAGCTCAGCAAGACCAACAAAATTAAATATTAATTTAAAAACTTTTGCCTGGGCGAGAAAAAAAATTATATTTTTAATAATAACAGGACTTTGGTTTAAGATTATGTCCATAATACATACTCTGATGTTCGGGGGCACTTTTCCATCCACAATCAGATTTTCCATCTTATGTGTACTTATATAGGCTCCGTTCATTCGTTCTTACGATACCAAAATTTTAAGTTTATCATTATTTTGATTCAATAATACTGTCTTGTGTGTCTGGGGCAGGGACCGTCTGCGCCCCACTGATGAGTTCTGGCAGACGGTCCCAAGACGAAACACATAGACTTAAAATTTCTTTCTTTCTTATTAAAATATTTTCAATTTTATTACTTAGTATTTATTTGCTTCTTCTTTTGGTTTATGTATGGCGGCTTGTGGCCTTCATAATGTTGTCCTCGGGATTGATACGCGGCGAATTGTCGTGCCTTTTCGAGCGAGCAACTTGGAGTTCTTAGAGTCGTTAGACGTTAGCTCAGCAAGACCAACAAAATTAAATATTAATTTAAAAACTTTTGCCTGGGCGAGAAAAAAAATTATATTTTTAATAATAACAGGACTTTGGTTTAAGATTATGTCCATAATACATACTCTGATGTTCGGGGGCACTTTTCCATCCACAATCAGATTTTCCATCTTATGTGTACTTATATAGGCTCCGTTAATTCGTTCTTACGATACCAAAATTTTAAGTTTATCATTATTTTGATTCAATAATACTGTCTTGTGTGTCTGGGGCAGGGACCGTCTGCGCCCCACTGATGAGTTCTGGCAGACGGTCCCAAGACGAAACACATAGACTTAAAATTTCTTTCTTTCTTATTAAAATATTTTCAATTTTATTACTTAGTATTTATTTGCTTCTTCTTTTGGTTTATGTATGGCGGCTTGTGGCCTTCATAATGTTGTCCTCGGGATTGATACGCGGCGAATTGTCGTGCCTTTTCAAGCGAGTAACTTGGAGTTCTTAGAGTCGTTAGACGTTAGCTCAGCAAGACCAACAAAATTCAATATTAATTTAAAAACTTTTGCCTGGGCGAGAAAAAAAATTATATTTTTAATAATAACAGGACTTTGGTTTAAGATTATGTCCATAGTACATACTCTGATGTTAGGGGGCACTTTTCCATCTACAATCAGATTTTCCATCTTATGTGTATTTATATATGCTCCGTTCATTCGTTCTTACGATACCCAAATTTTAAGTTTATCATTATTTTGATTCAATAATACTGTCTTGTGTGTCTGGGGCAGGGACCGTCTGCGCCCCACTGATGAGTTCTGGCAGACGGTCCCAAGACGAAACACATAGACTTAAAATTTCTTTCTTTCTTATTAAAATATTTTTAATTTTATTATTTAGTATTTATTTGCTTCTTCTTTTGGTTTATGTCTGGCGGCTTGTGGCCTTCATAATGTTGTCCTCGGGATTGATACGCGGCGAATTGTCGTGCCTTTGCGAGCGAGCAACTTGGAGTTCTTAGAGTCGTTAGACGTTAGCTCAGCAAGACCAACAAAATTCAATATTAATTTAAAAACTTTTGCCTGGGCGAGAAAAAAAATTATATTTCTAATAATAACAGGACTTTGGTTTAAGATTATGTCCATAGTACATACTCTGATGTTAGGTGGCACTTTTCCATCTACAATCAGATTTTCCATCTTATGTGTACTTATATAGGCTCCGTTCATTCGTTCTTACGATACCAAAATTTTAAGTTTATCATTATTTTGATTCAATAATACTGTCTTGTGTGTCTGGGGCAGGGACCGTCTGCGCCCCACTGATGAGTTCTGGCAGACGGTCCCAAGACGAAACACATAGACTTAAAATTTCTTTCTTTCTTATTAAAATATTTTCAATTTTATTACTTAGTATTTATTTGCTTCTTCTGTTGGTTTACTGTCTGGCGGCTTGTGGCCTTCATAATGTTGTCCTCGGGATTGATACGCGGCGAATTGTCGTGCCTTTTCGAGCGAGCAACTTGGAGTTCTTAGAGTCGTTAGACGTTAGCTCAGCAAGACCAACAAAATTAAATATTAATTTAAAAACTTTTGCCTGGGCGAGAAAAAAAATTATATTTTAATAATAACAGGACTTTGGTTTAAGATTATGTCCATAGTACATACTCTGATGTTCGGTGGCACTTTTCCATCTACAATCAGATTTTCCATCTTATGTGTACTTATATAGGCTCCGTTCATTCGTTCTTACGATACCAAAATTTTAAGTTTATCATTATTTTGATTCAATAATACTGTCTTGTGTGTCTGGGGCAGGGACCGTCTGCGCCCCACTGATGAGTTCTGGCAGACGGTCCCAAGACGAAACACATAGACTTAAAATTTCTTTCTTTCTTATTAAAATATTTTCAATTTTATTACTTAGTATTTATTTGCTTCTTCTGTTGGTTTATGTATGGCGGCTTGTGGCCTTCATAATGTTGTCCTCGGGATTGATACGCGGCGAATTGTCGTGCCTTTTCGAGCGAGCAACTTGGAGTTCTTAGAGTCGTTAGACGTTAGCTCAGCAAGACCAACAAAATTAAATATTAATTTAAAAACTTTTGCCTGGGCGAGAAAAAAAATTATATTTTTAATAATAACAGGACTTTGGTTTAAGATTATGTCCATAATACATACTCTGATGTTCGGGGGCACTTTTCCATCCACAATCAGATTTTCCATCTTATGTGTACTTATATAGGCTCCGTTCATTCGTTCTTACGATACCAAAATTTTAAGTTTATTATTATTTTGATTCAATAATACTGTCTTGTGTGTCTGGGGCAGGGACCGTCTGCGCCCCACTGATGAGTTCTGGCAGACGGTCCCAAGACGAAACACATAGACTTAAAATTTCTTTCTTTCTTATTAAAATATTTTCAATTTTATTACTTAGTATTTATTTGCTTCTTCTTTTGGTTTATGTATGGCGGCTTGTGGCCTTCATAATGTTGTCCTCGGGATTGATACGCGGCGAATTGTCGTGCCTTTTCGAGCGAGCAACTTGGAGTTCTTAGAGTCGTTAGACGTTAGCTCAGCAAGACCAACAAAATTAAATATTAATTTAAAAACTTTTGCCTGGGCGAGAAAAAAAATTATATTTTTAATAATAACAGGACTTTGGTTTAAGATTATGTCCATAATACATACTCTGATGTTCGGGGGCACTTTTCCATCCACAATCAGATTTTCCATCTTATGTGTACTTATATAGGCTCCGTTAATTCGTTCTTACGATACCAAAATTTTAAGTTTATCATTATTTTGATTCAATAATACTGTCTTGTGTGTCTGGGGCAGGGACCGTCTGCGCCCCACTGATGAGTTCTGGCAGACGGTCCCAAGACGAAACACATAGACTTAAAATTTCTTTCTTTCTTATTAAAATATTTTCAATTTTATTACTTAGTATTTATTTGCTTCTTCTTTTGGTTTATGTATGGCGGCTTGTGGCCTTCATAATGTTGTCCTCGGGATTGATACGCGGCGAATTGTCGTGCCTTTTCAAGCGAGTAACTTGGAGTTCTTAGAGTCGTTAGACGTTAGCTCAGCAAGACCAACAAAATTCAATATTAATTTAAAAACTTTTGCCTGGGCGAGAAAAAAAATTATATTTTTAATAATAACAGGACTTTGGTTTAAGATTATGTCCATAGTACATACTCTGATGTTAGGGGGCACTTTTCCATCTACAATCAGATTTTCCATCTTATGTGTATTTATATATGCTCCGTTCATTCGTTCTTACGATACCAAAATTTTAAGTTTATCATTATTTTGATTCAATAATACTGTCTTGTGTGTCTGGGGCAGGGACCGTCAGCGCCCCACTGATGAGTTCTGGCAGACGGTCCCAAGACGAAACACATAGACTTAAAATTTCTTTCTTTCTTATTAAAATATTTTCAATTTTATTACTTAGTATTTATTTGCTTCTTCTTTTGGTTTATGTCTGGCGGCTTGTGGCCTTCATAATGTTGTCCTCGGGATTGATACGCGGCGATTCGTCGTGCCTTTTCGAGCGAGCAACTTGGAGTTCTTAGAGTCGTTAGACGTTAGCTCAGCAAGACCAACAAAATTCAATATTAATTTAAAAACTTTTGCCTGGGCGAGAAAAAATTATATTTTTAATAATAACAAGACTTTGGTTTAAGATTATGTCCATAGTACATACTCTGATGTTAGGGGGCACTTTTCCATCCACAATCAGATTTTCCATCTTATGTGTACTTATATAGGCTCCGTGCATTCGTTCTTACGATACCCAAATTTTAAGTTTATCATTATTTTGATTCAATAATACTGTCTTGTGTGTCTGGGGCAGGGACCGTCTGCGCCCCACTGATGAGTTCTGGCAGACGGTCCCAAGACGAAACACATAGACTTAAAATTTCTTTCTTTCTTATTAAAATATTTTTAATTTTATTATTTAGTATTTATTTGCTTCTTCTTTTGGTTTATGTCTGGCGGCTTGTGGCCTTCATAATGTTGTCCTCGGGATTGATACGCGGCGAATTGTCGTGCCTTTGCGAGCGAGCAACTTGGAGTTCTTAGAGTCTTTAGACGTTAGCTCAGCAAGACCAACAAAATTCAATATTAATTTTTTAAAATATAATAATTACATTAATAAGACATTAATTACATTAAAAACATAGAGCAGTGCAATATACAACAAAAAATATGGTACATATAACAGGGAAGTACCATGAACCTTGTACATGCAAAATTTGACATCTGAACGAAATTACGAACTTACTTATTTACACAAATATCACGTGCTATATCATACGAAACCTCACATTGAATTCATTGTTAATTAACATTACGTACCTGATCATTCGCTTACCCTACATTGGTTTTTATTGAAAACCCACCTTGTTTTGTTTGTTGTATTGCTCCTTGATTTATAATTAAAATCACAGAACAATGAAACAATCGACACAAAATATGGCACATATAACAACAAGTAGATATATTACATGATGGAACACCTTAAGTCAACTTAATATTTCTGGATATAGTTAAGTTCGTAATTTCTTACAGATGACGAATTTTTTATGTGCAAGGTTCGTTGTTATTTCTGGTTATATGTGCCATATTTCGTATTGTTTGTTGCATTGTTTCCATCACTTATCCTAAAATATACAGTATATTTAGTTTTTGTAGATGACTTAGAAATATCAAAAACGAAGGGAGAAAAAGGAAAGAGAGGACGTCCAAGAAAAGATAATATAAAATTTGAAGAATCACGACAGCTTGAATCAGATTTTAACTGACTGTAAGAAAATCAGCACTATGCCTTTGTTGCTACAGTCCACAAGGTACCAAATTCGTACAGAGAGGATATGATGTCCCCAGGTAAGCTTGAATAAGAAAAAGTAATTCATAGTGAATTGGAGCCTGTGAAGATTAACGAAGTCTGGACATTAGTAGACCGATCTCAAAATATTAAAGTTAAAAATCCAAAAATTTTCGACTCTAGATGGAGTTTTAAAATATAATTATTATTTACAATTAAATTTATTTTTACATTAAGTCGTCGACTGACAGATTTGGGTTATTCGTTGGTGTTTTTAGTAGCGTCATTATGTATTCTATTGCGTTTTTTTTAACCACTTTAAATCTACCAATTTCAGTTTTTTTATAGTAGCGCCTCCGAAATCCTGTGTAGCTCGTTCGCATTGTCAAAAATCCTTTCCTCATGTTCTACGCCCAGCTCCTTTTCTAAGGCGCGGACCATGGTAAAAATTCTTTTGCCGGGTGGTCGGCAGCTGCATAAAACCATTAGCATATTCAACTTTGTCTTAAACTTTGCCGCCGCGATTAAACACCAGTTGCGGTGTTTATTACTGGCAGCGACAAAATGAATATATATGCTTGTTTTTAATGTATTCAATTTTTTTAAATATAAATTAAATTCTTTATCTCCAACCTGTGGTGTTTCGGCTGTAATGGTGAAGGGCAGTGTTGTATTGGGGTTATTGCCGCTTATTCTACGTTGCATCATCCAGGATATCTTATTTAATATGACTGGCATCCCCTGCAACAGCTTCCCCATTTCTCGCCGCGATGGATCTACAAATATATATATATAGGTTAAGCAATCTCAATTAAAAACCATCAAGAAATCCCTTAAATCTATGAAAGATCCTAAATTTTGATTTTTGAGAGTTTTTGACCAAAATAATAAAAAAATTTATTTGTATGAATTTTTATTTAAAAATAAATTTTATTTACAAATAAGAAAGAGATTACTTACTTTTTTTTGTGGCTGCTACTTCACCCGTCTCCGATTTCTCGGTTGTTCTGACTAAAAAAATTATAATTTCACAATTATTAATAAATCTAGTTTTATTCTTGGTCTAATCAAATGAAATACTCACTATATAATGTGAAATCAGCAGCAAGTAGATGGTTCGCAGCCACTGCACACATTACGTTACTGAAAGGAAAAAATAAGTAAATAAAACATTTATGTAATTAATGGTTAATAAAATAAATGCATTATAGAATAAAAAAGATTACTTACTTTAAATAATCAATTAAGTGTGCTTCTGAGCCTAAGCATCTGTATCTTTTTGCTGGTGTATATTTTTCATTGGCAATTATTATTGGTTGCCGATCATGGCTTTTTAGTATCAGAAATTTTGGCAAGTTAGTGTGGAACGACTGAATGTCCTGCACAGTTAATTTCTTTTTTGTCTTCTCCAATGCAAAATCCTGAAATTTTATAACAAAAAATAATTCAAATACAATTTTCAAGGTCAAGGATGTCTCCTGAACATTTTTTGATATTTTTTTCGTGTTCACCGCATTTAAATACGTCTAAAGGCACTCTTAACTCGCCAAATTAAATTTTTTTGAAACACTGTGTGCGAAATGCCATTTTGAATGTCTGTGCAGCGTGTGCGAAATACCACTTTCACGCACTAGTGTGCGAAATTCGCGCATGCGCAGTAGGTAATTTTCATAATTCGTCTAGTAAACTTAAGAAAGGCAATCCCCCACTTTTTATGTTTGTGTGCTATTAAATAAATTATTATTATTATTGCATTATTATTATTATTATTATTATTATTATTATCTCATTTCGCACACAGCGTTTCAAAAAAATAGTATACGATACGAGTGTGCTCAGACGATTCAAGAACTCGTCTTTTTGCCACCCTCGCTTCACTCGGGCGGCAAATGCGACTTGTGCGTGAATCGCCTGTTTCGCACACTTGTATCGTAATGTACTATTAACATTGGACTTTAGGTTCTAAACTGGGACTGGTCGATATATCAACCACCAATATTGTCAGGCACTCCACGTGATCTATGTTTTCATTTTGTGCACAAATCGTCGTTCCCCGATGTGAAGGTGCTACCTCAGAATCCGGTTATAAAAGGTGCTACTTCGGAGTCCAGTTATAAAAGGTGTTGACTCAAAAGCGAAATTTTTGTCTTCGATTTTAAGTTTGTACTACTGCCGGTGTTAGCTCAGCAATAAAATTGACAAGTGTTTTTGGTAATTTTATAAAAGATTATTTTTTTATCTATTATTTAACGATATTCTATTATTTTTAATTCGGGAATTAACAATATATCGTGAACTTAATATTGTTTAGAATAATGCACATAATAATTTTAATTTTATATATTTTAGACTGTTGTTGGTTTTAAATAACTCAATTTTTATAATACATTTGGACACTACTGTCGAAGGTTCTGTTTAACTGAGCAAGATTTTTTCGTTCGAGTAAAGTGAGGGAAAGAATTGGAATAAGGTATAAAACGATTCAAATACAACCACAAAAATTACGCAGCCCCACAAAAAAAGTTGACAGTCCCAAAAACGAGATCATGCTACTTATACATTTTTTGGGTCGCTGAATCCAGATCCGAGGATTTTGACGCCAGCAGATCGGCATGGGATGGTTCATGCACATGAGAATTTTGCACCTAAATATTGTGCACAACATATAAAACAAATTAAAATTATACACAAATTATTTGTCGCAATAATAATAAAATAAACATATGTCGTGTACAATTTTTCGAAAACTATTTATTATGTAATTTTATTATTATACCCCTACCTTTTATTGCACACAATATAGAAATTTGAAATTTTGTGGCTAAGGAAAACTATAATAAAGTTGTAATGTAGCTATTTTGCCGGTATTTTATCACCATTTCTGTACTCAATACATTTAAAAATATGCACACGATTTTATTGCGTATAAAATATCCCTACTAGAAATTAAAGTATAAATACACTATAAGTGTAACGTTTTTTAAGCAATAAAATAGCAAGTTGTTGGAAATAGCGATAAAATATCGGAAAATCGCTGCTTCGTAGAATCATTATAGTTTTGTTTAACCTCAAAATTTCAATTTTTCATATTGGTAGGGTTATAATTATTATATGAAGGCCTTCATAATGTTGTCCTCGGGATTGATACGCGGCGAATTGTCGGCCTTTCGAGCGAGCAACTTGGAGTTCTTAGAGTCGTTAGACGTTAGCTCAGCAAGAACAACAAAATTCAATATTAATTTAAAAACTTTTGCCTGGGCGAGAAAAAATTATATTTTTAATAATAACAGGACTTTGGTTTAAGATTATGTCCATAGTACATACTCTGATGTTAGGGGGAACTTTTCCATCCACAATCAGATTTTCCAGCTTATGTGTACTTATATAGGCTCCGTTCATTCGTTCTTACGATACCAAAATTTTAAGTTTATCATTATTTTGATTCAATAATACTGTCTTGTGTGTCTGGGGCAGGGACCGTCTGCGCCCCACTGATGAGTTCTGGCAGACGGTCCCAAGACGAAACACATAGACTTAAAATTTCTTTCTTTCTTATTAAAATATTTTCAATTTTATTACTTAGTATTTATTTGCTTCTTCTGTTGGTTTATGTCTGGCGGCTTGTGGCCTTCATAATGTTGTCCTCGGGATTGATACGCGGCGAATTGTCGTGCCTTTTCGAGCGAGCAACTTGGAGTTCTTAGAGTCGTTAGACGTTAGCTCAGCAAGACCAACAAAATTCAATATTAATTTAAAAACTTTTGCCTGGGCGAGAAAAAAAATTATATTTCTAATAATAACAGGACTTTGGTTTAAGATTATGTCCATAGTACATACTCTGATGTTAGGTGGCACTTTTCCATCTACAATCAGATTTTCCATCTTATGTGTACTTATATAGGCTCCGTTCATTCGTTCTTACGATACCAAAATTTTAAGTTTATCATTATTTTGATTCAATAATACTGTCTTGTGTGTCTGGGGCAGGGACCGTCTGCGCCCCACTGATGAGTTCTGGCAGACGGTCCCAAGACGAAACACATAGACTTAAAATTTCTTTCTTTCTTATTAAAATATTTTCAATTTTATTACTTAGTATTTATTTGCTTCTTCTTTTGGTTTATGTATGGCGGCTTGTGGCCTTCATAATGTTGTCCTCGGGATTGATACGCGGCGAATTGTCGTGCCTTTTCGAGCGAGCAACTTGGAGTTCTTAGAGTCGTTAGACGTTAGCTCAGCAAGACCAACAAAATTAAATATTAATTTAAAAACTTTTGCCTGGGCGAGAAAAAAAATTATATTTTTAATAATAACAGGACTTTGGTTTAAGATTATGTCCATAATACATACTCTGATGTTCGGGGGCACTTTTCCATCCACAATCAGATTTTCCATCTTATGTGTACTTATATAGGCTCCGTTAATTCGTTCTTACGATACCAAAATTTTAAGTTTATCATTATTTTGATTCAATAATACTGTCTTGTGTGTCTGGGGCAGGGACCGTCTGCGCCCCACTGATGAGTTCTGGCAGACGGTCCCAAGACGAAACACATAGACTTAAAATTTCTTTCTTTCTTATTAAAATATTTTCAATTTTATTACTTAGTATTTATTTGCTTCTTCTTTTGGTTTATGTATGGCGGCTTGTGGCCTTCATAATGTTGTCCTCGGGATTGATACGCGGCGAATTGTCGTGCCTTTTCAAGCGAGTAACTTGGAGTTCTTAGAGTCGTTAGACGTTAGCTCAGCAAGACCAACAAAATTCAATATTAATTTAAAAACTTTTGCCTGGGCGAGAAAAAAAATTATATTTTTAATAATAACAGGACTTTGGTTTAAGATTATGTCCATAGTACATACTCTGATGTTAGGGGGCACTTTTCCATCTACAATCAGATTTTCCATCTTATGTGTATTTATATATGCTCCGTTCATTCGTTCTTACGATACCAAAATTTTAAGTTTATCATTATTTTGATTCAATAATACTGTCTTGTGTGTCTGGGGCAGGGACCGTCAGCGCCCCACTGATGAGTTCTGGCAGACGGTCCCAAGACGAAACACATAGACTTAAAATTTCTTTCTTTCTTATTAAAATATTTTCAATTTTATTACTTAGTATTTATTTGCTTCTTCTTTTGGTTTATGTCTGGCGGCTTGTGGCCTTCATAATGTTGTCCTCGGGATTGATACGCGGCGATTCGTCGTGCCTTTTCGAGCGAGCAACTTGGAGTTCTTAGAGTCGTTAGACGTTAGCTCAGCAAGACCAACAAAATTCAATATTAATTTAAAAACTTTTGCCTGGGCGAGAAAAAAATTATATTTTTAATAATAACAAGACTTTGGTTTAAGATTATGTCCATAGTACATACTCTGATGTTAGGGGGCACTTTTCCATCCACAATCAGATTTTCCATCTTATGTGTACTTATATAGGCTCCGTGCATTCGTTCTTACGATACCCAAATTTTAAGTTTATCATTATTTTGATTCAATAATACTGTCTTGTGTGTCTGGGGCAGGGACCGTCTGCGCCCCACTGATGAGTTCTGGCAGACGGTCCCAAGACGAAACACATAGACTTAAAATTTCTTTCTTTCTTATTAAAATATTTTTAATTTTATTATTTAGTATTTATTTGCTTCTTCTTTTGGTTTATGTCTGGCGGCTTGTGGCCTTCATAATGTTGTCCTCGGGATTGATACGCGGCGAATTGTCGTGCCTTTGCGAGCGAGCAACTTGGAGTTCTTAGAGTCTTTAGACGTTAGCTCAGCAAGACCAACAAAATTCAATATTAATTTTTTAAAATATAATAATTACATTAATAAGACATTAATTACATTAAAAACATAGAGCAGTGCAATATACAACAAAAAATATGGTACATATAACAGGGAAGTACCATGAACCTTGTACATGCAAATTTGACATCTGAACGAAATTACGAACTTACTTATTTACACAAATATCACGTGCTATATCATACGAAACCTCACATCGAATTCATTGTTAATTAACATTACGTACCTGATCATTCGCTTACCCTACATTGGTTTTTATTGAAAACCCACCTTGTTTTGTTTGTTGTATTGCTCCTTGATTTATAATTAAAATCACAGAACAATGAAACAATCGACACAAAATATGGCACATATAACAACAAGTAGATATATTACATGATGGAACACCTTAAGTCAACTTAATATTTCTGGATATAGTTAAGTTCGTAATTTCTTACAGATGACGAATTTTTTATGTGCAAGGTTCGTTGTTATTTCTGGTTATATGTGCCATATTTCGTATTGTTTGTTGCATTGTTTCCATCACTTATCCTAAAATATACAGTATATTTAGTTTTTGTAGATGACTTAGAAATATCAAAAACGAAGGGAGAAAAAGGAAAGAGAGGACGTCCAAGAAAAGATAATATAAAATTTGAAGAATCACGACAGCTTGAATCAGATTTTAACTGACTGTAAGAAAATCAGCACTATGCCTTTGTTGCTACAGTCCACAAGGTACCAAATTCGTACAGAGAGGATATGATGTCCCCAGGTAAGCTTGAATAAGAAAAAGTAATTCATAGTGAATTGGAGCCTGTGAAGATTAACGAAGTCTGGACATTAGTAGACCGATCTCAAAATATTAAAGTTAAAAATCCAAAAATTTTCGACTCTAGATGGAGTTTTAAAATATAATTATTATTTACAATTAAATTTATTTTTACATTAAGTCGTCGACTGACAGATTTGGGTTATTCGTTGGTGTTTTTAGTAGCGTCATTATGTATTCTATTGCGTTTTTTTTAACCACTTTAAATCTACCAATTTCAGTTTTTTTATAGTAGCGCCTCCGAAATCCTGTGTAGCTCGTTCGCATTGTCAAAAATCCTTTCCTCATGTTCTACGCCCAGCTCCTTTTCTAAGGCGCGGACCATGGTAAAAATTCTTTTGCCGGGTGGTCGGCAGCTGCATAAAACCATTAGCATATTCAACTTTGTCTTAAACTTTGCCGCCGCGATTAAACACCAGTTGCGGTGTTTATTACTGGCAGCGACAAAATGAATATATATGCTTGTTTTTAATGTATTCAATTTTTTTAAATATAAATTAAATTCTTTATCTCCAACCTGTGGTGTTTCGGCTGTAATGGTGAAGGGCAGTGTTGTATTGGGGTTATTGCCGCTTATTCTACGTTGCATCATCCAGGATATCTTATTTAATATGACTGGCATCCCCTGCAACAGCTTCCCCATTTCTCGCCGCGATGGATCTACAAATATATATATATAGGTTAAGCAATCTCAATTAAAAACCATCAAGAAATCCCTTAAATCTATGAAAGATCCTAAATTTTGATTTTTGAGAGTTTTTGACCAAAATAATAAAAAAATTTATTTGTATGAATTTTTATTTAAAAATAAATTTTATTTACAAATAAGAAAGAGATTACTTACTTTTTTTTGTGGCTGCTACTTCACCCGTCTCCGATTTCTCGGTTGTTCTGACTAAAAAAATTATAATTTCACAATTATTAATAAATCTAGTTTTATTCTTGGTCTAATCAAATGAAATACTCACTATATAATGTGAAATCAGCAGCAAGTAGATGGTTCGCAGCCACTGCACACATTACGTTACTGAAAGGAAAAAATAAGTAAATAAAACATTTATGTAATTAATGGTTAATAAAATAAATGCATTATAGAATAAAAAAGATTACTTACTTTAAATAATCAATTAAGTGTGCTTCTGAGCCTAAGCATCTGTATCTTTTTGCTGGTGTATATTTTTCATTGGCAATTATTATTGGTTGCCGATCATGGCTTTTTAGTATCAGAAATTTTGGCAAGTTAGTGTGGAACGACTGAATGTCCTGCACAGTTAATTTCTTTTTTGTCTTCTCCAATGCAAAATCCTGAAATTTTATAACAAAAAATAATTCAAATACAATTTTCAAGGTCAAGGATGTCTCCTGAACATTTTTTGATATTTTTTTCGTGTTCACCGCATTTAAATACGTCTAAAGGCACTCTTAACTCGCCAAATTAAATTTTTTTGAAACACTGTGTGCGAAATGCCATTTTGAATGTCTGTGCAGCGTGTGCGAAATACCACTTTCACGCACTAGTGTGCGAAATTCGCGCATGCGCAGTAGGTAATTTTCATAATTCGTCTAGTAAACTTAAGAAAGGCAATCCCCCACTTTTTATGTTTGTGTGCTATTAAATAAATTATTATTATTATTGCATTATTATTATTATTATTATTATTATTATCTCATTTCGCACACAGCGTTTCAAAAAAATAGTATACGATACGAGTGTGCTCAGACGATTCAAGAACTCGTCTTTTTGCCACCCTCGCTTCACTCGGGCGGCAAATGCGACTTGTGCGTGAATCGCCTGTTTCGCACACTTGTATCGTAATGTACTATTAACATTGGACTTTAGGTTCTAAACGGGACTGGTCGATATATCAACCACCAATATTGTCAGGCACTCCACGTGATCTATGTTTTCATTTTGTGCACAAATCGTCGTTCCCCGATGTGAAGGTGCTACCTCAGAATCCGGTTATAAAAGGTGCTACTTCGGAGTCCAGTTATAAAAGGTGTTGACTCAGAAGCGAAATTTTTGTCTTCGATTTTAAGTTTGTACTACTGCCGGTGTTAGCTCAGCAATAAAATTGACAAGTGTTTTTGGTAATTTTATAAAAGATTATTTTTTTATCTATTATTTAACGATATTCTATTATTTTTAATTCGGGAATTAACAATATATCGTGAACTTAATATTGTTTAGAATAATGCACATAATAATTTTAATTTTATATATTTTAGACTGTTGTTGGTTTTAAATAACTCAATTTTATAATACATTTGGACACTACTGTCGAAGGTTCTGTTTAACTGAGCAAGATTTTTTCGTTCGAGTAAAGTGAGGGAAAGAATTGGAATAAGGTATAAAACGATTCAAATACAACCACAAAAATTACGCAGCCCCACAAAAAAAGTTGACAGTCCCAAAAACGAGATCATGCTACTTATACATTTTTTGGGTCGCTGAATCCAGATCCGAGGATTTTGACGCCAGCAGATCGGCATGGGATGGTTCATGCACATGAGAATTTTGCACCTAAATATTGTGCACAACATATAAAACAAATTAAAATTATACACAAATTATTTGTCGCAATAATAATAAAATAAACATATGTCGTGTACAATTTTTCGAAAACTATTTATTATGTAATTTTATTATTATACCCCTACCTTTTATTGCACACAATATAGAAATTTGAAATTTTGTGGCTAAGGAAAACTATAATAAAGTTGTAATGTAGCTATTTTGCCGGTATTTTATCACCATTTCTGTACTCAATACATTTAAAAATATGCACACGATTTTATTGCGTATAAAATATCCCTACTAGAAATTAAAGTATAAATACACTATAAGTGTAACGTTTTTTAAGCAATAAAATAGCAAGTTGTTGGAAATAGCGATAAAATATCGGAAAATCGCTGCTTCGTAGAATCATTATAGTTTTGTTTAACCTCAAAATTTCAATTTTTCATATTGGTAGGGTTATAATTATTATATGAAGGCCTTCATAATGTTGTCCTCGGGATTGATACGCGGCGAATTGTCGGCGAATTGGCGCATTAGACGTTAGCTCAGCAAGAACAACAAAATTCAATATTAATTTAAAAACTTTTGCCTGGGCGAGAAAAAATTATATTTTTAATAATAACAGGACTTTGGTTTAAGATTATGTCCATAGTACATACTCTGATGTTAGGGGGCACTTTTCCATCCACAATCAGATTTTCCAGCTTATGTGTACTTATATAGGCTCCGTTCATTCGTTCTTACGATACCAAAATTTTAAGTTTATCATTATTTTGATTCAATAATACTGTCTTGTGTGTCTGGGGCAGGGACCGTCTGCGCCCCACTGATGAGTTCTGGCAGACGGTCCCAAGACGAAACACATAGACTTAAAATTTCTTTCTTTCTTATTAAAATATTTTCAATTTTATTACTTAGTATTTATTTGCTTCTTCTTTTGGTTTATGTCTGGCGGCTTGTGGCCTTCATAATGTTGTCCTCGGGATTGATACGCGGCGAATTGTCGGGCCTTTTCGAGCGAGCAACTTGGAGTTCTTAGAGTCGTTAGACGTTAGCTCAGCAAGACCAACAAAATTCAATATTAATTTAAAAACTTTTGCCTGGGCGAGAAAAAAAATTATATTTCTAATAATAACAGGACTTTGGTTTAAGATTATGTCCATAGTACATACTCTGATGTTAGGTGGCACTTTTCCATCTACAATCAGATTTTCCATCTTATGTGTACTTATATAGGCTCCGTTCATTCGTTCTTACGATACCAAAATTTTAAGTTTATCATTATTTTGATTCAATAATACTGTCTTGTGTGTCTGGGGCAGGGACCGTCTGCGCCCCACTGATGAGTTCTGGCAGACGGTCCCAAGACGAAACACATAGACTTAAAATTTCTTTCTTTCTTATTAAAATATTTTCAATTTTATTACTTAGTATTTATTTGCTTCTTCTGTTGGTTTATGTCTGGCGGCTTGTGGCCTTCATAATGTTGTCCTCGGGATTGATACGCGGCGAATTGTCGTGCCTTTTCGAGCGAGCAACTTGGAGTTCTTAGAGTCGTTAGACGTTAGCTCAGCAAGACCAACAAAATTAAATATTAATTTAAAAACTTTTGCCTGGGCGAGAAAAAAAATTATATTTTTAATAATAACAGGACTTTGGTTTAAGATTATGTCCATAATACATACTCTGATGTTCGGGGGCACTTTTCCATCCACAATCAGATTTTCCATCTTATGTGTACTTATATAGGCTCCGTTCATTCGTTCTTACGATACCAAAATTTTAAGTTTATCATTATTTTGATTCAATAATACTGTCTTGTGTGTCTGGGGCAGGGACCGTCTGCGCCCCACTGATGAGTTCTGGCAGACGGTCCCAAGACGAAACACATAGACTTAAAATTTCTTTCTTTCTTATTAAAATATTTTCAATTTTATTACTTAGTATTTATTTGCTTCTTCTTTTGGTTTATGTATGGCGGCTTGTGGCCTTCATAATGTTGTCCTCGGGATTGATACGCGGCGAATTGTCGTGCCTTTTCGAGCGAGCAACTTGGAGTTCTTAGAGTCGTTAGACGTTAGCTCAGCAAGACCAACAAAATTAAATATTAATTTAAAAACTTTTGCCTGGGCGAGAAAAAAAATTATATTTTTAATAATAACAGGACTTTGGTTTAAGATTATGTCCATAATACATACTCTGATGTTCGGGGGCACTTTTCCATCCACAATCAGATTTTCCATCTTATGTGTACTTATATAGGCTCCGTTAATTCGTTCTTACGATACCAAAATTTTAAGTTTATCATTATTTTGATTCAATAATACTGTCTTGTGTGTCTGGGGCAGGGACCGTCTGCGCCCCACTGATGAGTTCTGGCAGACGGTCCCAAGACGAAACACATAGACTTAAAATTTCTTTCTTTCTTATTAAAATATTTTCAATTTTATTACTTAGTATTTATTTGCTTCTTCTTTTGGTTTATGTATGGCGGCTTGTGGCCTTCATAATGTGTCCTCGGATTGATCGCGGCGAATTGTCGTGCCTTTTCAAGCGAGTAACTTGGAGTTCTTAGAGTCGTTAGGACGTTAGCCAGCAAGACCAACAAAATTCAATATTAATTAAAAACTTTTGCCTGGGCGAGAAAAAAAAATTATATTTTTAATAATAACAGGACTTTGGTTTAAGATTATGTCCATAGTACATACTCTGATGTTATGGGGCACTTTTCCATCTACAATCAGATTTTCCATCTTATGTGTATTTATATATGCTC
>JANSJX010000666.1:0-19630 GCA_026168455.1 Theocolax elegans | reverse complement strand
TTCTCTCTCTCTTATTCTCTCTCTCTTTCTCTCTCTCTCCCTCTCTCTATCTCTCATTCTCTCTCTCTCTATCTGTTTTCCTATCTCTACCTCTCACTGTCTCTCTCGCTCTGACTCATTCTCTCTCACGCCAAAATGATGTTTGTCGGACGGACGGACGGATGGAGAATAAGAGAATGAGACAGAGCGAGAGAGACAGTGAGAGGAAGAGATAGAGAGAAAGAGAGAGAATAAGAGAGAGTGAGTGAATGATAGAGAAAAAGAGAGAGAATATGAGATAGTGAATAAAAGATAGAGAGAAAGAGAGATAATGAGAGAGAGTGAATGAAAGATAGAGAGAAGAGAGAGAGAATAAGAAAGAGTGAATGGGAGATAGAGAGCGAGAGCGAGAATGAGAGAGAGAGTGATAGAGTGCGAGAGTGGGAGCGAGTAAGATAAAGAGAGAGAATGAGAGATAAAGAGATAGAGAGAGAATGAGAGATAAAGAGATAGTGTGAGAGGGAGAATGAGAGATAAAGCATCAGCGAGCGGCGAAGGATCTCGTTGATGAGCAGCATCAATAAGGCGTGAAGAACGCGCAGCTGGTCGTCTCCTGGAAACTGCCACCGGCGACTTGTCGTCCACGATGTTCTCAGCTAGCGGCGAAGGATCACGTTGACGAGCAGCATCAATAAAGCGCGAAAAGCGCGCAGCCGGTCGTCGCCTAGAAGCTGCAACCAGCGACTCGTCGTCCACGATGTCATCAGCGAGCGGCGAAGGATCTCGTTGATGAGCAGCATCAATAAGGTGTGAAGAACGCGCAGCTGGTCGTCTCCTGGAAACTGCAACCGGCGACTTGTCGTCCACGATGTTCTCAGCTAGCGGCGAAGGATCACGTTGACGAGCAGCATCAATAAAGCGCGAAAAGCGCGCAGCCGGTCGTCGCCTAGAAGCTGCAACCAGCGACTCGTCGTCCACGATGTCATCAGCGAGCGGCGAAGGATCTCGTTGATGAGCAGCATCAATAAGGTGTGAAGAACGCGCAGCTGGTCGTCTCCTGGAAACTGCAACCGGCGACTTGTCGTCCACGATGTTCTCAGCTAGCGGCGAAGGATCACGTTGACGAGCAGCATCAATAAAGCGCGAAAAGCGCGCAGCCGGTCGTCGCCTAGAAGCTGCAACCAGCGACTCGTCGTCCAAGATGTCATCGGCGAGCGGCGAAGGATCTCGCTGATGAGCAGTATCAATAAGGCGTGAAGAACGCGCAGCCGGTCGTCGCCTGGAAGATGCAACCGGCGACTCGTCGTCCACGATGTTCTCAGCGAGCGGCGAAACATCTCGTTGATGAGCAGCATCAATAAAGCGCGAAAAACGCGCAGCCGGTCGTGGCCTTGAAGCTGCAACCAGCGACTCGTCGTCTACGATGTCATCAGCGAGCGGCGAAGGATCTCGTTGATGAGCAGTATCAATAAGGCGTGAAGAACGCGCAGCCGGTCGTCTCCTGGAAACTGCAACCGGCGACTTGTCGTCCACGATGTCCTTAGCTCGTTGCGAAGCAGCATCAACGGTACGCGAGGAGCGCATAGACCGCAGGCGCCTGGATCTGGCAATCATCAGTTCGTCAGCCGCGACATCTTCAGCGGGCGGCGACGCGTCTCGTTGGGAAGTAGCATCGGTAGTACGCGAGCAACACGTAGCTTGCAGACGCCTTGGTTTTAGGTTATGCGACTCTTGTGCGCGTCGTGTCGGTTCCACATGATCTTGCATCGATTCAATGCACCGCATTTTGTTTTTTGTCGAACAAATTTTTTCGTTATTTAATTTAGGTTTTTTAACTAATGGTAGATTAACTCTGACAATACTTTTAATTATAGGTTTTGAAGCTTTCTTTATATTACCATCCTTCTTTTTAGAAATAATTCGCTGCTGATAAGTATTTCCACTACCTACATACATCTCAGCGTCCGCTCGTCTTTTCCTAGTTTGCCGCGTGATCTGCGACGACTTTTGTTGAGAAGCTCGTGTTAAAATAATCCTCGATGGGGGTTCACCAACCACTTCAGACGGAGTACGTTTTTTCGGCATTTTTTTTTTTTTTTTTTTTTTTTTTTTTATATAGTAAAATTGATTTTTGACGTTAAAGGTTAATAAAATTTGCAATGCACAAGAATTGTTCAATGTGCCCCACGTTGGGCGCCAAAATGTTACTGCTTGATATTTAAATAATTGCAAACTAAATACCTTTTCAAATTTTAAAACTTTACTTTATTCTTTTACACTAAACGATTTACAATAACGATGTTAACATTAGCTTGGTTCAAGCGCAATAACGCGTTCGCTCGTCATCTCAGACTCCCCTTCCTTCTTTTTTCGATTCTTTTTTATTTTTAAATAAAAACAAATACCGGCGGTCTATGCAACTCGCGATTCTTTTTGTCCACCCCTCTTCCTCTGAATATTCACACATCAGCCTTTTCGCTTAGGTGATAAATTTATCCCCTCTTCATCACCTTTTCGTGATGGAAATAAGGATACGGCCACGAGATACCTTTTCGCATCCCGCGCTCGCAATTCAAAATCGCAACCTTTTCGTCCGATTTAGGGAAGGGCGTACAACGTACCGTAACAGAAGGTGTTTTTGATAAATTATTTCAACCAACTACAAATGATAATTTGGACATCAGTGAAATAAGTAGAAGAGAATCTGTAAATACCAATAATCATAATAGCAGCAGTAGTAGTAGTACCAGAAACCTAAGACATTCTCGTAATTAAAAAAATTGTAAAAATTTAAAATTGTTAATATTATTTAATTATGGTTGCAAAATACCAATATATTAAGTATATGGTGGAATGTGCATCCAATAATTAAACACATTATTTTTGTATAATATACAAAAATATTATAATTAATAATTAAAATATATTTAGCCATTATTGTTGCACAGTGCACAAAAATAATGTGTTTAATTGATCAATAATGATCAATAATTTATACATTTTTATAATTATCAAGTTTATATTTTTATACGATTGATTTTTGATATTTACAATTAAAATTTCTATATCCAATTAATTTAAATTAATTTTTATTTCATTCAGGACAATTACAATTTAATAGTAATTTTATTAATAATTCATTTCGTTTGACCATGTAGCTGTTGTATATAATAAAATAATAAAAAATTTTTTTTCAAAATGTTAAAATTATATTCTACCTTCATTGATGTTATGTTTTTATTTACATTTTTTTTATAATTTTATTCATAATAACATTGTAATATTTTTCATCCAAAATCATCCAAAATAATTGAATAAACAATTATTTATTAACTTCTAAGAAAGGAAATAAGGATATTTATTTACAAAATGTTTCTTATTAGAAATAATAAATTATATTTTTTAATGTCTTTACACTTTTTTAACAAATATATTATACTAAAATTGTTCATCAACATTCTTCAATGAACTAATAATACACAGTCTATTGTTTTTAACTTGTTGGAAGCATTTCATCTCTGAAGGCAAGAGCAGAAACTACTTTTTTGGTGTCCTTGATATTCTCTCTTCACAGTTCCTGTTGCTATATTCCATAATCTTGCAACACCATCCAACGAAGCAGTAAAAATGTATTGCGAATCAGCACTGAAAGCTACATCCCAAACCCATCATTTAGCTTTGTGCTGTAGAACTTGTACCTCGGAAAAGTCTGTTGTTTTCCAAACTTTGGCAGTCTTATCTGCTGAAGTAGTAACAAGAAGTGTACTATCAGGACTAAACTTACATCTAAGTCCATATGATCTATGTGCATTTAACTTATGCCTAGTGTTCAGTCGTTAACAATATTATCGACTTAACTAAATAATCGCACTGTTAATAATATATATATATTTGATGTATAATATTATTCAATATAATTCAAATTATTTTGACCTGCTATACAAAGATCTGGAAGGGTTTGAAACGTAGAAACAAGCTAGAAACCCGTTTGAACCTCGCACGTTTTGAACGCGCTGTCCGGTTAATTGTTTTATGATTTTATGGTTTTTGGGCAAACTTGTAACGATCGAGTTCGAACCTCGCTTTACGACGCAAAATAAGAAAATTTCCAGAGGTTTTTCCCATTTCTTAATATTCTACTGGTCATAACGGGTTTACTTAAAAATTTCCCAAATAATCAGCTGGTCAACAAGGCGTCGGTTTTCGCCTAAGCATTTTGTGAAAACTATAGTCAGTTCTCGTCCGACTCTCAAGCAGTCAATTTCGTCAGTTCGAAATACTATCGAGTATATTACTCTTTCGCCGCGCATAGTTAATTGGAATTATTATATTTTTCGCGTACTTGTTATTTCGTCGAGTGTTGTGAATCGGTGAACAAATATTGCGATTAATTATTAAAAAATTAACAGTGCGAATAATTTATGTGTGTGTATATGTGTATGTGAATATATTTATGAGTATATATATATATACAGAATTCGTCTGATTGCGCGAATTCTTTGCTCATCATACGTATGAGATCTGTTATGAAGACTAGTGGTTAGTCACCACCAACGCGATTGTATATTATTTATACACGCGCCTTAGAGATATATATACATATATATCTAGTCGATCGGGTGTTTTTATCCGATCGTTAGTGTGAGGCTCAGCCTCCTCTTGACTAGTGGTTAGTCACCACCACGCGAGTGTCACGCGCATTAGTTATTAATATATATACATATATATGTATATATATATAAATATTTGACACAGATCACACCTTCACTTTAATTGAATTGTTAATATATAAAAATTTAAATAGTTAATTATACTTTTATTTGTGATAAATTTTCGAGGGTTTTTTATGCCTTTTTGGCTTTTTCCCTCTTTTCTTTTTGAGCCAATAAACATGTATTAATTTCTGCTCAAATCAGTCTATTTAATTTTATAATTATATAACCTGCCATTTTTTCCTTTGTCATTACACGTAAAAATATTAGAAAAAATTATAAATAATATCAATTAATATATAGAATATTAAAAACATCGGGAATTCTCCATGTTGGTGAGTTTTCGACACTACATTTTTTGGTGCCTCCTGTGAGGTGTGATCTTATTTATTACGATATTGAAAAACATAGTGAAGTGAAGTGTGTGTTTAATAAAAAATAATTAAAAACTAATATAGCTCAGCTCTTTAATATTGGAGCCATATTCGAATTATCCGTCACTTTCACCTGGAGACGCTGACATCTTGGCTGCTGTCGCTGCATCGCCGCATTATAACAACAAAAGATAAGTGTTTTAGAAACAATTTGTTCTTTCTTTTTTCATTATTTTTATTTTTAACTATTTAATTCGCATATCCCATTTTTATCATACATACATATAAATTTTGAATAGTTATTTTATAATTGGTATCTTAATATTTAATGATTGTGTCGCGCTTCCGTTGCATATAATTTAAACATCGCTTTAAAACATATTAAATATATTTAAGTGTAGTTTCGCATAGTATTTTATTTTGTTCAGTGAGTGGTTTCCTCGCGATTTTTAAAGGTGTAATTACATTTTTATCAATAAAAAATTGTTTTAACTATTAACAACATAGTGAATTAATTTTATTGTACTTATATAATCAATAACTATATTAAATTAATTAACAATGGCCCCGCGTATAGCAGTGATCACTCAAAAGCGCATTACACTTAAAACTCAAATTACAATGTTAAATACCGCGATTTCGGAAAATAAACTCGAAAAACACGTTGCTAAAATACGTTTGAACCGCCTTACAGAATTATTTAACGCGTACGAAGATATGCACGATGAACTCGCGATTTTAGATGGAACTAATGAGGGACTAGGTCAATTCCCTGAAATTCAAGAGAAATTTTATAATCTCGCGGGTATTATTGAGACAATGCAATGCGCGGGGACGTCTTCGGCCAACATTGCTCCCGGTGCGTCCGAAAATTCAACTTTTCTTGATAAACAACAAACTTTAAAATTACCGATAGCGGAGCTTCCGAAATTTAATGGCGACCATAATAAATGGCTTTCATACAAAAATACGTTCTTGAGCATGATTGATTCGCGTTCTGACATAGATAACCTGATTAAATTTTTGTATTTGAAAAATACGTTACACGGACCAGTTTTGAATAAACTTGCACATTTCGATGCAAGTGCGGACAATTACAAAAACGCTTGGAAACTACTCACTGATACTTATGAGAAAAAACGTATTCTCATCGAAAAACATTATGACGCTATTTTAGACATTTCTGCGCTTACTACAGCAACCACGTTAGGTCTTTCGAATTTAATAGATGAAGCACGGCAGCATATGAGTATGTTAGAATCGTTACAAGTTGTACTTGATGAAGGATTTATAATTCGTGTATTAGAGAAAAAACTCCCGAACGACATTCGTCAAAAATGGCAGGATTCGCTTAGTTTAGATCTCGTTCCCAAATTTGAACAATTTTATAATTTTATTAGTGAGGCTTCATTTAGACTTTCGACATCAACTCAAGATATTAAGCGCGAATCAAAAATCACTCGCGGAAAACGACGCGTGGAGCTAGAGTCGCACTCGTCTAAGACGTGGAAAAATGAGTCGGGCGCCCGCGCATTCGTTGTTAGTCGACTTAACCCTTGCGCTCACTGCAAAAACGATCACGCTTTGTACAAATGCCCAAAATTTGAGAAATTATCGGTACAACAAAGGTGGGACGTAGTAAAAACAAATCATCTTTGTAGAAATTGTCTCCGTAGTCATTCCGGTATATGTAAATTTGCACGTTGCAAACGTTGTAATCGTTTTCATAACGTAATGTTACATTTAAATTCAAAGCCCGAAATAACGCGTAATACATCCGAAAATAATACTCTAAAAAATACCAATAAAAAATCTATAGATTGACTAGCCGTTGATACATTTAACACCGTTAACCGAACACCTCGATCACAATTAATAATGAGCGCAATTGTACGTATTCGAGATGCCGACGGTAAACTTATAGAAGCTAGAGCACTACTTGATACGTGTTCAACTGCACACTTTGTTACCGAGAGTTTTGCGCGAAAATTAAGGTTACCATTGCAATCCTGCTCTATACCTATCGGTGCAATAAACGAAATGCATACTATTTCTAAAAGCTGTATTAATATTTGTTTTTACTCACGAACTAGTAAATTTCATAAGACTTTAACTTTTTTAACTATTCCTAGTATCACGGATTATATACCTAATGAACCTTTTCCGCGCGAATTAGTTAAAATACCAACAAATTTACAATTAGCTGATCCACAATTTCACGTCCCGCGGCCGGTAGACATTTTAATTGGTTCAGGTGCTACATTATCTTTACTTTCAGTAGGTCAAATCAATTTATCAGAAAATAATTGTGATCTATATTTACAAAAAACACAGCTCGGATGGGTAATTGTCGGGGGAACTGATGGTAACCAAGAAAAGGGCGTAGTTTCGTGCAATTTAACCGAATTGACCAAACAAATCACAAAATTTTGGATAATCGAAGACGCGACAAATGAATCATCTAAATTGACGGAAGCAATATCATGCGAGACTCATTACACGGAGAATACGACGCGCAATGAAAACGGTCGATATATCGTGCGTTTACCTTTTCGTTATGGTCCACTCGACTTTGGCGACTCTAGATCTCAAGCGCTTCGTCGTTTTCGAACTTTAGAAAGAAAATTAAATTCTAACCCTAAATTGAAGATTGAATATAGTAAAGTGATGCAAGAATATATAGATCTAGGTCACATGGCTTTAATTTGTCAAAATGAAACGGAAGGTTACTATTTGCCTCACCACGCGGTCGTAAAGGAATCTAGTAATACCACGAAGGTTCGTGTGGTATTTGATGCCTCGGCAAAATCAAACAAAGGTTTTTCTCTCAATAATACTCTTATGGTTGGTCCCACTATTCAGGACAAGCTTTTCGAACATCTATTGAGATTTCGTACTCACGTTTACGTTCTAACAGCTGATATTGCAAAAATGTATAGACAGATTCTTATACATCCAGATGATCGTAAATATCAGCGAATTTTTTGGTATAATGAAAATGAACTTGCCGTATACGAGTTAAATACAGTAACTTTCGGAGTTTCTTCTGCTCCCTACCTTGCTATTAGAACGGTGCAACAACTCGCAGATGACGAAAGTTCAGAATTTCCGCGCGCTTGCTTGATTTTAAAACGCGATCTATATGTCGATGATTTGTTAACGGGTGCCGATTCTCTCAAAGAAATCTTAAAAATCCGGGACGAAATAATAGAACTATTAAAACGCGGCGGGTTTGATATTCGTCAATGGGCATCTAATCATCACCACGGTCTCGATAATATTGAACAAAAAATTTTTGATTTAGATCACGCAGTTCAGAAAGATACTATTTTAAAAACTCTCGGCGTTGTCTGGAATTCTCAACATGATGATTTTTCATACACTGTTAATTCATTAGACTTAACAACTAAAGTAACAAAACGTAAAATATTATCAGAAATAGCTAAAATCTTCGATCCATTAGGTTTGCTCGGACCCGTCGTTTTAACCGCAAAAATTATAATGCAAGATTGCTGGAAGGAAAATATTAACTGGGATGAATCGGTACCACAAAAATTACATTCAAAATGGGTTGCATTTGCAAGTCAACTAAATCTCTTGAAAAACGTGTCTATACCTCGTTATTTGTCACTAAAAAATTCAAATAATATCGAAATACATGGTTTTTGTGACGCGAGTCAAGTCGGTTTCGGCGCATGTTTATACGTACGATCAAGCGAATCTAACGGTTCTACTTTAATTCAACTTTCATGCGCAAAATCTCGAGTTGCACCTCTAAAACCGATGACAATTCCTCGAATGGAACTATGTGGTGCGCTAACATTGGTTCGACTTTTTAAGGAAGCTCGTTCAGCCTTTCACTGGCCTATCCATCGAATCATATTCTGGTCAGATTCGACTATTGTTCTTCAATGGCTAAAAAAATCACCTCAAGTTTTAAAGGTATTTGAAGCAAATCGGGTATCTGAAATACAAACTCTCGGTGATCGGGTCGAATGGCGACATGTACGAACTAGCGACAATCCCGCTGATTATTTGTCACGAGGACAATCACCCGCAGATTTTTTGAAAAATCCGACTTGGTTTATAGGTCCAACTTGGTTAAAACAGCCTGAAAATACTTGGCCCATAAGTGTAGAGTCTGTTCTCTCGGAATTGCCGGGTTTGCGAAAAAATGTGTGTTTACTTTTAAAACCGGTCCCGTGTGATATATTCCAGCGTTTTTCTTCATATTCAACCTTAATTAATACTATCGCATTTTGTCTACGATTACGTCGATCAAATACTTATAAAACTAAAAATATTAATACACAAGAGAAACTCGAAACTGAAAGAAAAATTCTAAAAATAATTCAGCGGGAACAATATTATGAAGAAATCGAACGAATTTCAAAAAACGGAAACGGAAAAGACACCAGACTCACATCTTTTAATCCTTTTCTTGATGAATACGGATTGCTTCGTGTCGGCGGTAGATTACATAACGCAACAATATCCGATAATCAAAAATATCCAATACTTTTGCCATCATATCACTATGTAACTGACCTCATAATTACCGAAATTCATCGCAATAGTTATCACGCCGGGATTCAAAGTACTTTATGCACGATTCGACACCGTTTTTGGTTACTTAACGGAAAAAATCAAGTTAGAAAAATAATACGCCGTTGCATAACTTGTATTCGACATAGGCCCACCCCATTACAAAGCAAAGTGGGAGATTTACCGAAATCGCGAGTTGAAGAAACGGCCGCCTTTGTACATACTGGTATAGATTTTTTCGGTCCACTTTTTATTAAGGAAAAGAAACATCGTAATCGAAATAGAATTAAGGCTTACGGTTGTGTTTTTATTTGTATGGCTACAAAGGCAGTACACATAGAAATCGTTAGTGACTTAACAACAGAAGGATTTTTAGGGGCGTTTAGAAGATTTATCGGTCGCCGAGCGATTCCGACACACGTATATTCAGATAACGGGACTAATTTCATCGGAGCAAACAATCAGCTTCGCGAATTATATTCATTATTTCATTCAGAGCAATTTCGAGAGAATGTAGACAATTACGCGATACGTAAGAATATTTCTTGGCATTTTAATCCTCCTTTATCTCCCCATTTCGGCGGTATTTGGGAAGCAGCTGTCAAGTCATTTAAACATCATTTTAGACGTGTCATAGGCAATCAGCTTCTTACTTTCGAAGAAATTAATACCTTAGCTATTGAAATCGAAGCTATTTTAAATTCAAGACCTTTATGTTCAATTTCTAGCGATCCAAATGATCCGCTCGCGCTAACTCCCGCGCACCTTTTAGTTGGACGCCCACTTACTATGCTGCCCGAAGATAATTATCTTTCTGTTCCAGAAAATCGACTTTCTGTGTGGCGATTCATCACTAAAGTTCGTCAAGATTTTTGGAAAAGATGGCATTTGGAATATCTTGGCGAACTCCAAAAACGTCAAAAATGGTTAGACAACAAGGGTGAAATTAAAAAAGGCTCGATTGTCATTATCATTGATAAAAATCAACCGTGTATGCGATGGCAGCTAGGACTGGTCTCAGATGTTCATCCAGGAAGTGACGGAATAATCAGAGTTGCTACTATCAAAACAGCTCAAGGCGTTTTCAAAAGAAATATAACTCAGTTGTGTTTATTACCCGATGTAGCATAAGTCATATAATTGCAATGTACACAATGATCTATAATAATTATGCTATTTATACATGCGTACACATTTACACTTATGGATACACACACATCTTTGCTCGCTTCCCTCGCAACGGGGGGAGTATGTTCAGTCGTTAACAATATTATCGACTTAACGAAATAATCGCACTGTTAATAATATATATATATTTGATGTATAATATTATTCAATATAATTCAAATTATTTTGACCTGCTATACAAAGATCTGGAAGGGTTTGAAACGTAGAAACAAGCTAGAAACCCGTTTGAACCTCGCACGTTTTGAACGCGCTGTCCGGTTAATTGTTTTATGATTTTATGGTTTTTGGGCAAACTTGTAACGATCGAGTTCGAACCTCGCTTTACGACGCAAAATAAGAAAATTTCCAGAGGTTTTTCACATTTCTTAATATTCTACTGGTCATAACGGGTTTACTTAAAAATTTCCCAAATAATCAGCTGGTCAACAAGGCGTCGGTTTTCGCCTAAGCATTTTGTGAAAACTATAGTCAGTTCTCGTCCGACTCTCAAGCAGTCAATTTCGTCAGTTCGAAATACTATCGAGTATATTACTCTTTCGCCGCGCATAGTTAATTGGAATTATTATATTTTCGTCGAGTGTTGTGAATCGGTGAACAAATATTGCGATTAATTATTAAAAAATTAACAGTGCGAATAATTTATGTGTGTGTATATGTGTATGTGAATATATTTATGAGTATATATATATATACAGAATTCGTCTGATTGCGCGAATTCTTTGCTCATCATACGTATGAGATCTGTTATGAAGACTAGTGGTTAGTCACCACCAACGCGATTGTATATTATTTATACACGCGCCTTAGAGATATATATACATATATATCTAGTCGATCGGGTGTTTTTATCCGATCGTTAGTGTGAGGCTCAGCCTCCTCTTGACTAGTGGTTAGTCACCACCACGCGAGTGTCACGCGCATTAGTTATTAATATATATACATATATATGTATATATATATAAATATTTGACACAGATCACACCTTCACTTTAATTGAATTGTTAATATATAAAAATTTAAATAGTTAATTATACTTTTATTTGTGATAAATTTTCGAGGGTTTTTTATGCCTTTTTGGCTTTTTCCCTCTTTTCTTTTTGAGCCAATAAACATGTATTAATTTCTGCTCAAATCAGTCTATTTAATTTTATAATTATATAACCTGCCATTTTTTCCTTTGTCATTACACGTAAAAATATTAGAAAAAATTATAAATAATATCAATTAATATATAGAATATTAAAAACATCGGGAATTCTCCATGTTGGTGAGTTTTCGACACTACACCTAGGATTTAATTTTGTAGGTTCTTCACCGATACCACCGGTAAGTGTCCATATAAAACAATGACCTCTGTTGTTAACAGCAGCCATACAAGTCCCATCTGCATCAACTGCTATGTCTTGTTCTTAATTACTTGAGATTGTTCATCAACAAGTGTTCCTCTTTTAACAGATTGTCAGAAAGTTAGTGTGTGAAGTTATAATGTCGTCGAGTGACAATGCTTGTCTCAGCTACTTAGCAAAAATACATCCCAGGAACATTCAGTCACCTGTAAATAAAAATTATTGTAGTTACAAATAACTGCTTCTTTTTTTTTTACATTAAATTATTTACCTACCTCGAATAAAAAGTGATACTGCATTTGATGTACTAAATGTACCATACTACTAGTAATTAAATGAATGTGTTTCTGTATTGGTAAAATTTCAGGCATTTTCCTAAACATTTTTGCGGAAGTGATTTGTTGTTTCAATATTGCTTGATACGTTTCATGACTAGGCTCCAGAATCTAAATTGCTAAATAAATAATTTTATTAACAAATAATTATATTATTTTTAACTTCTCTAAAATTTAATTTATTCAAATAATTAATAAACATTTCCTAAATTATTTTTACTATTTTTATTCATATCTTGATACTTACAAATGTAGTAAAAATAAAAAATTTAAATAATTATTTTACTGTACCTGTGAAAACTGTAGTCCAAAACCAAGAATTTGACAAACTTTTAAATTATCAATATTAAACATAACCAATAATTGTCACTGGCAGGTTCTGCTACACGCACGATTCTCGGCAAATTAGATGATTGACGACCGTGTAAGATAAAAGATGACCGTTTAAGATAAAATAATGAAAAAATAACTAGATCATGCGTGTCTCACTCACTCGTTCGTTTTCCCCTATAGCTCTGTCTCAACTTTTTCGAGTAGACATATATATACTTATAGGAGACGAAAAGGATATCGAAAAATACATAGAATTTGACATCCCAGATATTTACATGAAATTTTACTTATTTAAAGAGTATTACTAAGGTTTCCAATCACACTTTCAAAACGATGTCTGATAAAAAATTATTAATTTTTACTCCCATATTTTTTCTACTTATTTTTCTTTTTTATAATTAGACATTTTATATATTTGCTTAAACTTCATAAGTTGTTTCTGCTATTGAAAGTACTGAAATCAAAGCGGTATAATCGACAAGTATTTTTTACCATACCAGCAATTTGTGTATTACTCCATACCATCAATTTGTGTATTACTTAAACACTTATACATAGTTGCTTAAAATTTCTTACAAATATCTGCAATTGAAAGAACTGAAATCAAAATGGAATCGACAAGTATTGTGTACCATATCAACACAAACTTTTAATTTATTTATTATTATTTTAAGTATTCACTTTAAATAACTCGTTTATTCGTTATTTGTGTCTCTAGAAAGTACTTTATGAAACACCTTCGACGAAGGTGTCAACTTCGCAAGTATGGTTTCCAATCACACTTTCAAAAACGATGTCTGATAAAAAATTATTAATTTTTACTCCCATCTTTTTTCTACTTATTTTTCTTTTTTATAATTAGACATTTTATATATTTTGCTTAAACTTCATAAGTAGTTTCTGCTATCGAAAGTACTGAAATCAAAGCGGAATAATCGACAAGTATTTTTCACCATGCCATAAATTTGTGTATAACTTAAACACTTATACATAGTTGCTTAAAATTTCTTACAAATTTCTGCAATTGAAAGAACTGAAATCAAAATGGAATCGACAAGTATTGTGTACCATATCAACACAAACTTTTAATTTATTTATTATTATTTTAAGTATTCACTTTGTTTATTCGTTATTTGTGTCTCTAGAAAGTACTTTATAAAACACCTTCGACGAAGGTGTCAAACTTCGCAAGTATGGTTTCCAATCACACTTTCAAAAACGATGTCTGATAAAAAATTATTAATTTTTACTCCCATCTTTTTTCTACTTATTTTTCTTTTTTATAATTAGACATTTTATATATTTTGCTTAAACTTCATAAGTAGTTTCTGCTATTGAAAGTACTGAAATCAAAGCGGAATAATCGACGTTGCTTAAAATTTCTTACAAATTTCAGCAATTGAAAGAACTGAAATCAAAATGGAATCGACAAGTATTGTGTACCATATCAACACAAACTTTTAAATTATTTATTATTATTTTAGGTATTCACTTTAAATAACTCGATTATTCGTTATTTATGTCTGTAGAAAGTACATTTATAAAACACCTTCGACGAAGGTGTCAAACTTCGCAAGTATGGTTTCCAATCACACTTTCAAAAACGATGTCTGATAAAAAATTATTAATTTTTACTCCCATCTTTTTTCTACTTATTTTTCTTTTTTATAATTAGACATTTTATATATTTATATATAATTTATTTATATATTATTTTATTTAAAGAGAATAAAAAAGAGAGAAATTACTTTTTTATTAGTTTTGCAGAAATTAATTTTGCACAAATGAATATTATTATTATTAAATAAAATTGTTTATCTATTGCTGCAAGACACGGGAAGGATATACATTGTGTATTTAAAGAGAATGAAAAAGTGAGAAATTTATTTTTTATCAGTTTTGCAGAAATTAATAAAATTATTAAAAAATTATTTATCTATTGCTTGTAGGACATGACAAAACTAGTATTGAAATGTAAACTTGTAAGATACTTTTTTGAAAAAATGTTTGTTATCAATTTAAAAGATATTTGTATTTTTAAAAATAAATACTAGTTGATTGTACTTTGATTTCAGTACTTTCTATTGCAGAAACTTTTTATGGAGTTTAAGAAACAATATATAAATGTTTAATTAAAATACAATTTATGGTATGGTAAAAAATACTTGTCGATTATTCCGCTTTGATTTCAGTACTTTCAATAGAAAAAACTACTTATGAAGTTTAAGCAAAATATATAAAATGTCTAATTATAAAAAAGAAAAATAAGTAGAAAAAAGATGGGAGTAAAAATTAATAATTTTTTATCAGACATCGTTTTTGAAAGTGTGATTGGAAACCATACTTGCGAAGTTTGACACCTTCGTCGAAGGTGTTTTATAAAGTACTTTCTAGAGACACAAATAACGAATAAACAAAGTGAATACTTAAAATAATAATAAATAAATTAAAAGTTTGTGTTGATATGGTACACAATACTTGTCGATTCCATTTTGATTTCAGTTCTTTCAATTGCAGAAATTTGTAAGAAATTTTAAGCAACTATGTATAAGTGTTTAAGTAATACACAAATTTATGGCATGGTGAAAAATACTTGTCGATTATTCCGCTTTGATTTCAGTACTTTCGATAGCAGAAACTACTTATGAAGTTTAAGCAAAATATATAAAATGTCTAATTATAAAAAAGAAAAATAAGTAGAAAAAAGATGGGAGTAAAAATTAATAATTTTTTATCAGACATCGTTTTTGAAAGTGTGATTGGAAACCATACTTGCGAAGTTTGACACCTTCGTCGAAGGTGTTTTATAAAGTACTTTCTAGAGACACAAATAACGAATAAACGAGTTATTTAAAGTGAATACTTAAAATAATAATAAATAAATTAAAAGTTTGTGTTGATATGGTACACAATACTTGTCGATTCCATTTTGATTCCGAATCTTAATATGAAATATTTCCGTAATGTTGACGTAATATTCTGTGCTGTGTGGGAGGTAATTGAAGCAAATAAAAGAAAGAGTAATTGTAAGAAAGAGTATTTTAATTTTGATACAATTTAAAAATCTACAAATTTACAAATTTTTTAGCATGGAAAGCGTATGTTATTAATTTTTATGGTCCGTGTAAATTAGCATCAAATTAACCGATTGAAGCTTGTTTTAAATCGTATCTACCTACTAATATCTCAGTTTTAGATTCGGATTTAAATGTCTATCTCTATAATAATAACTAGTGATGGCTATCGCGTTATAAGCAATCAATGGAACTTGCAAATAAAGTAAAGTAATAAGAAAACAAAAATATCTTGACCTTTCTTTATATTTTTATAGTAGAAAACATGTATCCTAAAACTTGGATAATATTCGTTTCCCGCATCTGTGACTTTCTCGTTGTTACTGTTATAAAATTATTATTGGAAAATGCATTAATCTAGTCCAGAACAGACGGACTTTGAGATCAATTGATGATTAGTAATTTCCTATTTTTCGCATCTCCCATCTCGCTAAAAGGAAGAGACAAAAATCGAGTAAAGGAAAAAAATAACAAATAATTTCTTCGTAACGGCTTTTTTTAACTTTCCGTAAATGAATTCGAACAAAATTTTGATGTACAGTTAAGAAAATAAGTAAGGAAAGTGACGCTTGAAAATCAAAATTAATCAAAAATAATGTAAATATGGAACCTAATATGAAAGTAAAAATCTGAGGAGCTAGTTAGCTCTATATGTAGTGGCTCTCGCTCCTTGCCTCAGGCGCTATCGCTCATTTTGTTTGTATGATTCAATTAAAATTGTGAAATTTATAGCAATAATTTCAGAGCATTTTATGTAAAATAATAATTATTCGCATTAAATTATTATGAAAAATAAATATGAATTTCTTTAAAAAGAAAAATTAAAGCTTGGATAATAGATAATATATGAATTATGTAGGATAAAAATATCAATCATGCTTATTTATGTACCTAGGTTCATATATCTTGTGGAGCAAGCAAGAATATAATGAGTTGTAAAATATAAAATATATATATGTGCATTAATGTGTATATATATGTATTTTTCTTTTTGTTATAATACTGTTACTTATGGCACACTGCGGTGTTGCATTGTTTGTTATTGGAATATTAAATAAAATAATATATATTAGATTTAAGAATAAATTAGTTATGCAGAAATGCAGCTGATCATTAACTAATTCGTTTAAGTTAGTATAGAAGTGGAACCCTAGCCTATGTACAGGTAATTTATTTATCTCTATAGGGTTTGCAGATGTAATAAATCTGTAATTATTAATGGGTTAAATAAAGAAATATGATAACAGGAAATATAAGATCTATTAAAATTAATAATTAATTTGTAAAATAAATTATATTATAAATAATAATAATACAAGTATATTTAGGATATAACATTTTAAAGAAAGAAGTGCAATTTAGATAGTGCAACTTATAAACAAGCCGACAGTCAATTGACTGGAATAAAGTAGTAATATAGTACAGCGATAACATTGACAATGAAATGATGGTGATTCTCTTACTATTATCTGCTTGGTTCATTCTTTTATTGGCTAATAGTTTTACTTAAGCTTGGAAAATAATTTTCCAATCGACTGACTGTCAGACTTGTTTTCATTAGTTCAGCACATTTCTTAATAAATATTAAACTATTTTCTTAATATAATCTTATAGTTTTTTAATTTATACATAAATAAGTACTATTAATTATTAATAAAAAATTTTTACTTCTTTCTAAAAAGTTCTCTATTCCCTGCGATTAAGGGGTCAAGCCTGGGTTAACTGCTCAAAAAATCGATTTTTTTTTTATTAACTTTTTTAGAAGTATTTCTTATATAAAACATTATCCCAAAATTTGAAAAACAAAAAAAAATTTTTTCACAAGTTATAATTGAATAAAGTAAGCATTAATGGACATTTTTTCTCTAAAATTATTTTTGCAAAAAAAAACATTTTATTTTAATTTAACTAAAACAATAATTGCGAGGTTTTCGACGTTTACATACAAGTATATTAAACGAAGTAACTATCAAGCGTAGAGTTTGGTAAAGTAGAAATCTACTTTACCATACGATTCAAATTTAATAGTTAATAAATAAATGATTCCTTTTACTCTAATATACTGCACAAATACGTACAGTTTTATTTGAAGTAAATATTGTCTGCATTGATAAAGTATTTACATTATTTTAGTAAATACTCAGTGGATTTTAAATTAAAAGTATATTTTTGACTATAAATTTTATTAGTTTTAAAAAATTAATTATAAATTTATACAAAAAAAGAGCAGTAAAAAAATGCCAGACTCAAGGAATAGAATACCTGGTACATCTGCTCATAAAAAAATTATCAACATCAGTAAGAACCAACTACGATGTACTTTCATCAACATCGATGGAATTCACAACACCAAAGCTACAATCCAGATCAAGTAAAAAGTTAAAAACTGATACCATTGAAGAAAGTAGCACACAAAATAGAATTATAGATATATCACTACTTTTCCCAATATTAGAAGAATTTTTAGTTTGTCAGATTGTCATGGTACAGTTAAATTTTCTGAAGTTGATGTGAGAGGTTTGGGAAGTAAAATAACAATAACATGTACAAACTGTTATAAGGTATTTGTTATTGATTCGAGCAGAAAAGTTGGAAAAGAAAGTAATGTTTATGAAATAAATTGGCGTATACTGCACACAATGAGAACTCTTGGTCATGGGCATGCTGGTTTAGTTACTTTTTGTGGAAATATGGATTTGCCGAGTCCAGTTTCTTACAGTAATTATGACATTATTAATACAGAGATAGAAAATGTTTGTAAAAAAGTTGGTAAAGAGTCTATGAAAGCAGCTATCAAGCAATTATATGATTCAACGAGTCAGAATTGCCATATAAGTGTATCTGGTGATGGTTCTTGGAGGAGCGAGGATTCAATTCTCTTCAAGTTGTTGCAAGTTTGATACTGCATGAGAATGGAAAAGGAATTGACGTTTCTCCAAAGCAATCTATTTGCAGAGCATGTGAATTGCGACCAGAAGAAGGCACAGAAGAATATAGAGAATGGTACAACGTACATCAAACTAATTGCTCTGCCAACCACACTGGTAGTTCTGGCAAGATGGAAGTAGATGGAATTGTAGTTTCAAAGATCTGAATCACTATGGCATAAAATATGCTAATTATATTGGAGATGGAGACTTTATAAAGCTAAGAGAAGTTTATAAAGCTTTGTGCGATGTCAAAGCATATTGAGGTTTGTAACACTTTCACAAATACACATAAAATAACTTCAACCACATAATATCATCACACTAAGCACAAATACACTGAACATAAGAAACCACTTGTTGATATAATTTTATCCGTATACTGCAAATAATGTATTATATCTAAGTGTTACACATTGGTTATGCTGAAATGGAGAAACAAAGAATCAATTTCTTGACATAAACAAAATATAAATTTAAGGTTATGCAAATACTTATCTGATATAATTTGTACATGCAGTTTTATAAACCACTTGTTTCTTTTATTTATTTTATTTAGATACTATATATATATAATATATAATATATAATTCTACTTGATATTATAATAGCTCAAAACTGAACTATAAACGTGTGGCTGGTGCACACTTCCATTAACAGCTGTAACACTATCTATGCCTCTCTTTCTCTATCACGTGACAAGGCTATTCGAAAAATCAATAATCTTATGGAAGACTTGTCATGTGAGAGAGAGAAAGAGATATTGTACACAACTGTCAAACAGTATTTGTTTTTACTGCATTCTTTACATATTTTT
>JANSJX010000665.1:0-19644 GCA_026168455.1 Theocolax elegans | reverse complement strand
TAACGAAAATTAATGGTACAAATCCTATGAAAAGAACTTTGATGCAATTGTACATTATTTATCTCTGTGATTGGGAACTTACTTTTGGAAATATTTCATCGAGAGCATCCATTTGAGCATTGAAATCAGTGGTGACTAACATCATTTCCTAAATGATAAAAGTACCGCCTAGGACTTGTTCGTTATTATCATTTGCAAGAGGACTTAAGAAAATTTAAGACCTCGCAAATTCCAAGATAATAAGCCCAAGGTCTGTTCAATGAAGACGATTCATAAAAGCGACACGAATTTGGTTGATTTTTTCTTCTTTGTGCCGCTTTTGATTGGTACCGTCATACAGTTTTCCGTGACTATTTTGTCCTCGCGAAGAGCGATAGATGCCATGTGCAAACCTGACACTAACATTTTCAATCGTACCACCTGCAAGTCACAAGTATTTAAGTATATAGATGATAGATACAACATTTTCTTAGACGGGATAACGAATGTCATAATGATTTCGAAATAAGGATACTGCAAAAAATGTGATTACAATTTCTACTCTCTTTATATACTGTATTTTGTTTTAAATTTTTAAACTTGGAAATAGCTTTCTTTTTCAAAAGTAACGCCTAGTGGAAATTGAGCATTCTAAAGTCTACGAGAAGATGCATTATTATAAGGCTTTTATAGTTTTTTCATAAAAAAAGTCAAAAGTGTTTATTATTTATGAGGGTTATGTGGGTATTTGAGACTTATATATAGACAGTCGTCTATAACTCTTTCGGGTTGAAAAATTGAGAAGTAAGTACGGCCCCGTCTTAGTCAATAACCTGAGGGATAGTTTATTTTTAAAAACATAAAGCAAATCAATAATAAAGAGTTCAGATAAATACCTTTCCATATAATTATATATAATATATATAATATAAATATATATACGTAATTTAATATATATATATATATATACATTTGGATATAGGGGGTTATGGAGCCTCGTATGTTAAATTCCAATAACCCTATCCCTTTCCCACTCATTGTTAATATGGCAGGTTTATGGAGCCGGGGCTCCATAATCTTTTCTGTCTCTTTTTATCGTACTAAAGTACGTATCTTCCTTCTCTGTCATGGGCGTCATAAACCCCGAAATTTAAAATTATATGTATGTATGCATAGATAGGGTGGACCATATTTTTATTGTTGATTTGCTTTATGTTTTTAAAAATAAACTATCCCTCAGGTTATTGACTAAGACGGGGCCGTACTTACTTCTCAATTTTTCAACCCAAAACGAGTTATAGACGACTGTCTACATAACTCTCAAATACCCACATAAGCCTCATAAATAATAAACACTTTTGTTGTTACTTGCTTTTTTCGCGATTTTAAGACGCCTGCCTTCATAGGCCCGCTGGTAATTATTTAATTATTTTTGCTCAAATTTAATGTGTAAACCAACAAACTAATGATGGTACAATTAAGAACAAATGAAAAAGAATATTTAATACGTCTGTTAATTGTTAAACAGCTGTTGGTGCACGCTGCTTTCAACGTTTCCACCTGTAACCTGACAATAACTTTTTTTTCTCAAACCTCAGGTGGTACAATTGAATTTTCTGTAAAGTCTATGAAAGATAAATGAATATACATCGTTGACTATTTTTTATAACATCTTTCGAGCATTTTTTGATCTATTCATGAGTTTTAACTAACGCGCCATAAGCATGCGTTTCTCGTATTTCCGGTGACCGCGCATGCGCGGTGACTGGAAATATATTTGCATTATGTCAGTACAATTTTTTTGATTTTTTATTTATTGTATTATATTATTTCGCAAAAGTAACGGTGGTACAATTAAGTATAAAAAAGGTACAATTTTTCTGCAACCTTTCCTTTAACGTTAAAACCACTTTAAAAGGAGCTATTGGCGGATTAATATTCTAGTACTTTAGGATTTTTTTTCTAAAAAACTACGGGGGTACAATTGAAATTTTTTTTTGTTGAAAAGTACAATTAAAAATACGTCGATTAGCATTTTTTTTTATTATATTTCGAAGGGTCGTCGGGCTGGGGTAGGGTCGGTACGATTGCTATCAATGCGTAAACGATTGCAATCAATGTGCAAACGATTGCTATCAATGTGAAAACGATGCTATCAAGGTGCAAATGATTGCAATCAAGGTGCAAACGATTGCTATCAATGTCAAAACGATGCTATCAAGATGCAAACGAATACAATCATGGTGCAGACGATTGCAATCAAGGTGCAAACGATTGCAATCAAGGTGCAACGATTGCAATCAAGGTGCAAACGATTGCTATCAATGTGAAAAAGTTTGCTATCAATGTGCAAACGATTGCTATGAATGTGAAAACGATGCTATAAATGTGCAAACGATTGCATTCAAGGTGCAAACGATTTCAATCAAGGTGCAAACGATTGCAATCAAGTTGCAAACGATTGCTTCAAGGTGCAAACGATTGCAATCAAGGTGCAAACGATTGCAATCAAGGTGCAAACCGATTGCAATCAAGGTGCAAACGATTGCAATCAATGTGCAAACGATTGCTATCAATGTGAAAACGATTGTTATCAATGTGCAAACGACTGCAATCAAGGTGCAAACGTTTGCAATCATTGTGCCAACGATTGCAATCAAGGTGCAAACGATTGCAATCAATGTGCAAACGATTGTTATCAATGTGCAAACGATTGCAATCAATGTGGAGACGATGCTATCAGGGTGCAAACGATTGCAATCGAGGTGCAAACGATGCTATCAAGGTGCAAACAATTGGAATCTATGTACAAACGATTGCTATCAATGTGAAAACGATGCTATCAAGGTGCAAACGATTGCAATCAAGGTGCAAAACGATGCTATCAAGGTGCAAACGATTGGAATCTATGTACAAACGATTGCTATCAATGTGAAAACGATGCTATCAAGGCTGAAACAATGAAACTTAAGCTCAATTTAGCTACCTTAAGCTGAACATTAGCTCCACTGCAATAAGAACAGTTTCTCCAAGCTGACTGCGGCTTGAAATGAGCTGAAACTAGGAAACTTAAGCTCATTTTAGCTACCTCAAGCTGAAAGTTAGCTCCACTGCAACAAGAACAGTGTTTCCAAACTATCTCCGGCTTGAAATGAGCTGAAACAAGGAAACTTAAGCTCATTTTAGCTATCTTAAGCTGAAAGTTAGCTCCACTGCAATAAGAACAGTGTCTCCTAGCTGTCTGCGACTTGAAATGAGCTAAAACATGGAAACTTAAGCTCATTTTAGCTACCTCAAGCTGAAAGTTAGCTCCACTGCAATAAGAACAGTGTCTCCAAGCTATCTCCGGCTAGAAATGAGCTGAATTAAGGAAACTTAAGCTCATTTTAGCTACCTTAAGCTGAAAGTTAGCTCCACTGCAATAAGAACAGTGTCTCCAAGCTATCTCCGGCTAGAAATGAGCTGAAGCAAGGAAACTTAAGCTCATTTTAGCTACCTCAAGCTGAAAGCTAGCTCCACTGCAATAAGCGCAGTGTCTCCAAGCTGTCTGCGGCTTGAAATGAGCTGAAACAAGCTGAAACAAGCTGAATAAGACTAAAAATATTTTCCCATTTGTCTAGCAGTGGAAGCTAGGGTCCTAAGCACGTAAAGATTTTTTTGACAGCAATCAGGTTATTAAATACCATAGATTAGAGACAATTATAAGATACCCGTCTATGTGTTGATATTTCTGATAACGGCAAGAAGCAAAAGTCTGGACTTTGACTGACTTCCTGTCATCGTTACAATTGCAACTGACATTATTGATTATCGGAAACGTTACCACACTAGCAGGAAACTTAAGCTCATTTTAGCTACCTCAAGCTGAATGTTAGCTCCACTGCAATAAGAGCAGTGTCTCCAAGCTGTCTGCGGCTTGAAATGAGCTGAAACAAGGAAACTTAAGCTCATTTTAGCTACCTTAAGCTGAATGTTAGCTCCACTGCAATAAGAACAGTGTCTCCAAGCTGACTGCGGCTTGAAATGAGCTGAAACAAGGAAAACTTAAGCTCATTTTAGCTACCTTAAGCTGAAAGTTAGCTCCACTGCAATATGAATAGTGTCTCCAAGCTGTCTGCGGCTTGAAATGAGCTGAAACAATGAAACTTAAGCTCATTTTAGCTACCTTAAGCTGAAAGTTAGCTCCACTGCAATAAGAACAGTGCTTCCAAGCTATCTCCGGCTAGAAATGAGCTGAATTAAGGAAACTTAAGCTCATTTTAGCTACCTTAAGCTGAAAGTTAGCTCCACTGCAATAAGAACAGTGTCTCCAAGCTATCTCCGGCTAGAAATGAGCTGAAGCAAGGAAACTTAAGCTCATTTTAGCTACCTCAAGCTGAAAGTTAGCTCCACTGCAATATGAACAGTGTCTCCAAGCTATCTCCAGCTAGAAATGAGCTGAATTAAGGAAACTTAAGCTCATTTTAGCTACCTTAAGCTGAAAGTTAGCTCCACTGCAATAAGAACAGTGTCTCCAAGCTATCTCCGGCTAGAAATGAGCTGAAGCAAGGAAACTTAAGCTCATTTTAGCTACCTCAAGCTGAAAGCTAGCTCCACTGCAATAAGAGCAGTGTCTCCAAGCTGTCTGCGGCTTGAAATGAGCTGAAACAAGGAAACTTAAGCTCATTTTAGCTACCTTAAGCTGAAAGTTAGCTCCACTGCAATAAGAACAGTGTCTCCAAGCTGACTGCGACTTGAAAATGAGCTAAAACATGGAAACTTAAGCTCATTGTAGCTACCTCAAGCTGAAAGTTAGCTCCACTGCAATAAGAACAGAACAGTGTCTCCAATCTATCTCCGGCTAGAAATGAGCTGAATTAAGGAAACTTAAGCTCATTTTAGCTACCTTAAGCTGAAAGTTAGCTCCACTGCAATTAAGAACAGTGTCTCCAAGCTATCTCGGCTAGAAATGAGCTGAAGCAAGGAAACTTAAGCTCATTTTAGCTACCTCAAGCTGAAAGCTAGCTCCACTGCAATAAGCGCAGTGTCTCCAAGCTGTCTGCGGCTTGAAATGAGCTGAAACAAGCTGAAACAAGCTGAATAAGACTAAAAATATTTTCCCATTTGTCTAGCAGTGGAAGCTTGGGTCCTAAGCACGTAAGATTTTTTGACAGCAATCAGGTTATTAAATACCATAGATTAGAGACAATTATAAGATACCCGTCTATGTGTTGATATTTCTGATAACGGCAAGAAGCAAAAGTCTGGACTTTGACTGACTTCCTGTCATCGTTACAATTGCAACTGACATTATTGATTATCGGAAACGTTACCACACTAGCAGGAAACTTAAGCTCATTTTAGCTACCTTAAGCTGAAAGTTAGCTCCACTGCAATAAGAACAGTGTCTCCAAGCTATCTCCGGCTAGAAATGAGCTGAAACAAGGAAACTTAGCTCATTTAGCTACCTTAAGCTGAAAGTTAGCTCCACTGCAATAAGAACAGTTTCTCCAAGCTATCTCCGGCTAGAAATGTGCTGAAGCAAGGAAACTTAAGCTCATTTTAGCTACCTCAAGCTGAAAGCTAGCTCCACTGCAATAAGAGCAGTGTCTCCAAGCTGACTGCGGCTTGAAGTGAGCTGAAACAAGGAACTTAAGCTCATTTTAGCTACCTTAAGCTGAAAGTTAGCTCCACTGCAATATGAATAGTGTCTCCAAGCTGTCTGCGGCTTGAAATGAGCTGAAACAATGAAACTTAAGCTCATTTTAGCTACCTTAAGCTGAAAGTTAGCTCCACTGCAATAAGAACAGTGTTTCCAAGCTATCTCCGGCTAGAAATGAGCTGAATTAAGGAAACTTAAGCTCATTTTAGCTACCTTAAGCTGAAAGTTAGCTCCACTGCAATAAGAACAATGTCTCCAAGCTATCTCCGGCTAGAAATGAGCTGAAGCAAGGAAACTTAAGCTCATTTTAGCTACCTCAAGCTGAAAGCTAGCTCCACTGCAATAAGAGCAGTGTCTCCAAGCTGTCTGCGGCTTGAAATGAGCTGAAACAAGGAAACTTAAGCTCATTTTAGCTACCTTAAGCTGAAAGTTAGCTCCACTGCAATAAGAACAGTGTCTCCAAGCTGACTGCGGCTGGAAATGAGCTGAAACAAGCTGAAACAAGCTGAATAGACTAAAAATATTTTCCCATTTGTCTAGCAGTGGAAGCTAGGGTCCCTAAGCACGTAAGATTTTTTTTGACAGCAATCAGGTTATTAAATACCATAGATTAGAGACAACTATAAGATACCCGTCTATGTGTTGATATTTCGGATGCCGGCAAGAAGCTAAAGTCTGGACTTTGACTGACTTGCTGTTTTCATATCAATTGCAAATGACATTATTGATTTTGGGAAACGTTACAACACTAGCAGGAAACTTAAGCTCATTTTAGCTACCTTAAGCTGAAAGTTAGCTCCACTGCAATAAGAACAGTGTTTCCAAGCTGACTGCGGCTTGAAATGAGCTGAAACAAGGAAACTTAAGCTCATTTTAGCTACCTCAAGCTGAAAGTTAGCTCCACTGCAATAAGAACAGTGTCTCCAAGCTGACTGCGACTTGAAATGAGCTAAAACATGGAAACTTAAGCTCATTGTAGCTACCTCAAGCTGAAAGTTAGCTCCACTGCAATAAGAACAGTGTCTCCAAGCTATCTCCGGCTAGAAATGAGCTGAATTAAGGAACTTAAGCTCATTTTAGCTACCTTAAGCTGAAAGTTAGCTCCACTGCAATAAGAACAGTGTCTCCAAGCTGACTGCGGCTTGAAATGAGCTGAAACAAGGAAACTTAAGCTCATTTTAGCTAACCTTAAGCTGAAAGTTAGCTCCACTGCAATTCATGAATAGTGTCTCCAAGCTGTCTGCGGCTTGAAATGGAGCTGAAACAATGAAACTTAGCTCATTTTAGCTACCCCTTAAGCTGAAAGTTAGCTCCACTGCAATAAGAACAGTGCTTCCAAGCTATCTCCGGCTAGAAATGAGCTGAATTAAGGAGAACTTAAGCTCATTTTAGCTACCTTAAGCTGAAAGTTAGCTTCCACTGCAATAAGAACAGTGTCTCCAAGCTATCTCCGGCTAGAAAGGACTGAGCAAGGAAACTTAAGCTCATTTTAGCTACCTTAAGCTGAAAGTTAGCTCCACTGCAATAAGAACAGTGTCTCCAAGCTATCTCCGGCTAGAAATGAGCTGAAGCAAGGAAACTTAAGCTCATTTTAGCTACCTCAAGCTGAAAGTTAGCTCCACTGCAATATGAACAGTGTCTCCAAGCTATCTCCAGCTAGAAATGAGCTGAATTAAGGAAACTTAAGCTCATTTTAGCTACCTTAAGCTGAAAGTTAGCTCCACTGCAATAAGAACAGTGTCTCCAAGCTATCTCCGGCTAGAAATGAGTGAAGCAAGGAAACTTAAGCTCATTTTAGCTACCTCAAGCTGAAAGCTAGCTCCACTGCAATAAGAGCAGTGCTCCAAGCTGTCTGCGGCTTGAAATGAGCTGAAACAAGGAAACTTAAGCTCATTTTAGCTACCTTAAGCTGAAAGTTAGCTCCACTGCAATAAAACAGTGTCTCCAAGCTGACTGCGACTTGAAATGAGCTAAAACATGGAAACTTAAGCTCATTGTAGCTACCTCAAGCTGAAAGTTAGCTCCACTGCAATAAGAACAGTGTCTCCAATCTATCTCCGGCTAGAAATGAGCTGAATTAAGGAAACTTAAGCTCATTTTAGCTACCTTAAGCTGAAAGTTAGCTCCACTGCAATAAGAACAGTGTCTCCAAGCTATCTCCGGCTAGAAATGAGCTGAAGCAAGGAAACTTAAGCTCATTTTAGCTACCTCAAGCTGAAAGCTAGCTCCACTGCAATAAGCGCAGTGTCTCCAAGCTGTCTGCGGCTTGAATGAGCTGAAACAAGCTGAAACAAGCTGAATAAGACTAAAATATTTTCCCATTTGTCTAGCAGTGGAAGCTTGGGTCCTAAGCACGTAAGATTTTTTTGACAGCAATCAGGTTATTAAATACCATAGATTAGAGACAATTATAAGATACCCGTCTATGTGTTGATATTTCTGATAACGGCAAGAAGCAAAAGTCTGGACTTTGACTGACTTCCTGTCATCGTTACAATTGCAACTGACATTATTGATTATCGGAAACGTTACCACACTAGCAGGAAACTTAAGCTCATTTTAGCTACCTTAAGCTGAAAGTTAGCTCCACTGCAATAAGAACAGTGTCTCCAAGCTATCTCCGGCTAGAAATGAGCTGAAACAAGGAAACTTAAGCTCATTTTAGCTACCTTAAGCTGAAAGTTAGCTCCACTGCAATAAGAACAGTTTCTCCAAGCTATCTCCGGCTAGAAATGAGCTGAAGCAAGGAAACTTAAGCTCATTTTAGCTACCTCAAGCTGAAAGCTAGCTCCACTGCAATAAGAGCCAGTGTCTCCAAGCTGTCTGCGGCTTGAAGTGAGCTGAAACAAGGAAACTTAAGCTCATTTTAGCTACCTTAAGCTGAAAGTTAGCTCCACTGCAATAAGAACAGTGTCTCCAAGCTGACCTGCGACTTGAAATGAGCTAAAACATGGAAACTTAAGCTCATTTTAGCTACCTCAAGCTGAAAGTTAGCTCCACTGCAATAAGAACAGTGTCTCCAAGCTATCTCCGGCTAGAAATGAGCTGAATTAAGGAAACTTAAGCTCATTTTAGCTACCTCAAGCTGAAAGTTAGCTCCACTGCAATAAGAACAGTGTCTCCAAGCTATCTCCGGCTAGAAATGAGCTGAATTAAGGAACTTAAGCTCATTTTAGCTACCTTAAGCTGAAAGTTAGCTCCACTGCAATAAGAACAGTGTCTCCAGCTATCTCCGGCTAGAATGAGCTGAAGCAAGGAAACTTAAGCTCATTTTAGCTACCATCAAGCTGAAAGCTAGCTCCACTGCACTAAGAGCAGTGTCTCCAAGCTGTCTGCGGCTTGAAATGAGCTGAAACAAGGAAACTTAAGCTCATTTTAGCTACCTTAAGCTGAAAGTTAGCTCCACTGCCATAAGAACAGTGTCTCCAAGCTGACTGCGACTTGAAATGAGCTAAAACATGGAAACTTAAGCTCATTGTAGCTACCTCAAGCTGACAGTTAGCTCCACTGCAATAAGAACAGTGTCTCCAAGCTATCTCCGGCTAGAAATGAGCTGAATTAAGGAAACTTAAGCTCATTTTAGCTACCTTAAGCTGAAAGTTAGCTCCACTGCAATAAGAACAGTGTCTCCAAGCTATCTCCGGCTAGAAATGAGCTGAAGCAAGGAAACTTAAGCTCATTTAGCTACCTCAAGCTGAAAGCTAGCTCCACTGCAATAAGCGCAGTGTCTCCAAGCTGTCTGCGGCTTGAAATGAGCTGAAACAAGCTGAAACAAGCTGAATAAGACTAAAAATATTTTCCATTTGTCTAGCAGTGGAAGCTTGGGTCCTAAGCACGTAAGATTTTTTTGACCAGCAATCAGGTTATTAAATACCATAGATTAGAGACAATTATAAGATACCCGTCTATGTGTTGATATTTCTGATAACGGCAAGAAGCAAAAGTCTGGACTTTGACTGACTTCCTGTCATCGTTACAATTGCAACTGACATTATTGATTATCGGAAACGTTACCACACTAGCAGGAAACTTAAGCTCATTTTAGCTACCTTAAGCTGAAAGTTAGCTCCACTGCAATAAGAACAGTGTCTCCAAGCTATCTCCGGCTAGAAATGAGCTGAAACAAGGAAACTTAAGCTCATTTTAGCTACCTTAAGCTGAAAGTTAGCTCCACTGCAATAAGAACAGTGTCTCCAAGCTATCTCCGGCTAGAAATGAGCTGAAGCAAGGAAACTTAAGCTCATTTTAGCTACCTCAAGCTGAAAGCTAGCTCCACTGCAATAAGAGCAGTGTCTCCAAGCTGTCTGCGGCTTGAAATGAGCTGAAACAAGGAAACTTAAGCTCATTTTAGCTACCTTAAGTTGAAAGTTAGCTCCACTGCAATATGAATAGTGTCTCCAAGCTGTCTGCGGCTTGAAATGAGCTGAAACAATGAAACTTAAGCTCATTTTAGCTACCTTAAGCTGAAAGTTAGCTCCACTGCAATAAGAACAGTGTTTCCAAGCTATCTCCGGCTAGAATGAGCTGAATTAAGGAAACTTAAGCTCATTTTAGCTACCTTAAGCTGAAAGTTAGCTCCACTGCAATAAGAACAGTGTCTCCAAGCTATCTCCGGCTAGAAATGAGCTGAAGCAAGGAAACTTAAGCTCATTTAGCTACCTCAAGCTGAAAGCTAGCTCCACTGCAATAAGAGCAGTGTCTCCAAGCTGTCTGCGGCTTGAATGAGCTGAATCAAGGAAACTTAAGCTCATTTTAGCTACCTTAAGTTGAAAGTTAGCTCCACTGCAATAAGAACAGTGTCTCCAAGCTGACTGCGGCTAGAAATGAGCTGAAACAATGAAACTTAAGCTCATTTTAGCTACCTCAAGCTGAAAGTTAGCTCCACTGCAATAAGAACAGTGTCTCCAAGCTGACTGCGGCTGGAAATGAGCTGAAACAAGCTGAAACAAGCTGAATAAGACTAAAAATATTTTCCCATTGTCTAGCAGTGGAAGCTAGGGTCCTAAGCACGTAAGATTTTTTTGACAGCAATCAGGTTATTAAATACCATAGATTAGAGACAACTATAAGATACCCGTCTATGTGTTGATATTTCGGATGCCGGCAAGAAGCAAAAGTCTGGACTTTGACTGACTTGCTGTTTTCATATCAATTGCAAATGACATTATTGATTTTGGGAAACGTTACAACACTAGCAGGAAACTTAAGCTCATTTAGCTACCTCAAGCTGAAAGTTAGCTCCACTGCAATAAGAACAGTGTCTCCAAGCTACTGCGACTTGAAATGAGCTAAAACATGGAAACTTAAGCTCATTGTAGCTACCTCAAGCGAAGTTAGCTCCACTGCAATAAAGAACAGTGTCTCCAAGCTATCTCCGGCTAGAAATGAGCTGAATTAAGAAACTTAAGCTCATTTTAGCTACCTTAAGCTGAAAGTTAGCTCCACCTGCATAAGAACCAGGGTCTCCAAGCTATCTCCGGCTAGAAATGAGCTGAAGCAAGGAAACTTAAGCTCATTTTAGCTACCTCAAGCTGAAAGCTAGCTCCACTGCAATAAGCGCAGTGTCTCCAAGCTGTCCTGCGGCTTGAAATGAGCTGAAACAAGCTGAAACAAGCTGAATAAGACTAAAATATTTTCCCATTGTCTAGCAGTGGAAGCTTGGGTCCTAAGCACGTAAGATTTTTTTGACAGCAATCAGGTTATTAAATACCATAGATTAGAGACAATTATAAGATACCCGTCTATGTGTTGATATTTCTGATAACGGCAAGAAGCAAAAGTCTGGACTTTGACTGACTTCCTGTCATCGTTACAATTGCAACTGACATTATTGATTATCGGAAACGTTACCACACTAGCAGGAAACTTAAGCTCATTTTAGCTACCTTAAGCTGAAAGTTAGCTCCACTGCAATAAGAACAGTGTCTCCAAGCTATCTCCGGCTAGAAATGAGCAGAAACAAGGAAACTTAAGCTCATTTTAGCTACCTAAGCTGAAAGTTAGCTCCACTGCAATATGAACAGTGTCTCCAAGCTATCTCCAGCTAGAAATGAGCTGAATTAAGGAAACTTAAGCTCATTATAGCTACCTTGAAGCTGAATGTAGCTCCACTGCAATAAGAACAGTGTCTCCAAGCTGACTGGCGGCTTGAAATGAGCTGAAACAAGGAAACTTAAGCTCATTTTAGCTGCCTTAAGCTGAAAGTTAGCTCCACTGCAATATGAATAGTGTCTCCAAGCTGTCTGCGGCTTGAAATGAGCTGAAACAATGAAACGTTAAGCTCATTTTAGCTACCTTAAGCTGAAAGTTAGCTCCACTGCAATAAGAACAGTGTTTCCAAGCTATCTCCGGCTAGAAATGAGCTGAATTAAGGAAACTTAAGCTCATTTAGCTACCTTAAGCTGAAAGTTAGCTCCACTGCAATAAGAACAATGTCTCCAAGCTATCTCCGGCTAGAAATGAGCTGAAGCAAGGAAACTTAAGCTCATTTTAGCTACCTCAAGCTGAAAGCTAGCTCCACTGCAATAAGAGCAGTGTCTCCAAGCTGTCTGCGGCTTGAAATGAGCTGAAACAAGGAACTTAAGCTCATTTTAGCTACCTTAAGCCTGAAAGTTAGCTCCACTGCAATAAGAACAGTGTCTCCAAGCTGACTGCGGCTGGAAATGAGCTGAAACAAGCTGAAACAAGCTTGAATAAGACTAAAAATATTTCCCATTTGTCTAGCAGTGGAAGCTCGGGTCCTAAGCACGTAAGATTTTTTGACAGCAATCAGGTTATTAAATACCATAGATTAGAGACAACTATAAGATACCCGTCTATGTGTTGATATTTCGGATGCCGGCAAGAAGCTAAGTCTGGACTTTGACTGACTTGCTGTTTTCATATCATTGCAAATGACATTATTGATTTGGGAAACGTTACAACACTAGCAGGAAACTTAAGCTCATTTTAGCTACCTTAAGCTGAAAGTTAGCTCCACTGCCATATGAACAGTGTCTCCAAGCTATCTCCAGCTAGAAATGAGCTGAATTAAGGAAACTTAAGCTCATTATAGCTACCTTAAGCTGAATGTTAGCTCCACTGCAATAAGAACAGTGTCTCCAAGCTGACTGCGGCTTGAAATGAGCTGAAACAAGGAAACTTAAGCTCATTTTAGCTGCCTTAAGCTGAAAGTTAGCTCCACTGCAATATGAAATAGTGTCTCCAAGCTGTCTGCGGCTTGAAATGAGCTGAAACAATGAAACTTAAGCTCATTTTAGCTACCTTAAGCTGAAAGTTAGCTCCACTGCAATAAGAACAGTGTTTCCAAGCTATCTCCGGCTAGAAATGAGCTGAATTAAGGAAACTTAAGCTCATTTTAGCTACCTTAAGCTGAAAGTTAGCTCCACTGCAATAAGAACAATGTCTCCAAGCTATCTCCGGCTAGAAATGAGCTGAAGCAAGGAAACTTAAGCTCATTTTAGCTACCTCAAGCTGAAAGCTAGCTCCACTGCAATAAGAGCAGTGTCTCCAAGCTGTCTGCGGCTTGAAATGAGCTGAAACAAGGAAACTTAAGCTCATTTTAGCTACCTTAAGCTGAAAGTTAGCTCCACTGCAATAAGAACAGTGTCTCCAAGCTGACTGCGGCTGGAAATGAGCTGAAACAAGCTGAAACAAGCTGAATAAGACTAAAATATTTTCCCATTTGTCTAGCAGTGGAAGCTAGGGTCCTAAGCACGTAAGATTTTTTTGACAGCAATCAGGTTATTAAATACCATAGATTAGAGACAACTATAAGATACCCGTCTATGTGTTGATATTTCGGATGCCGGCAAGAAGCTAAAGTCTGGACTTTGACTGACTTGCTGTTTTCATATCAATTGCAAATGACATTATTGATTTTGGGAAACGTTACAACACTAGCAGGAAACTTAAGCTCATTTTAGCTACCTTAAGCTGAAAGTTAGCTCCACTGCAATATGAACAGTGTTTCCAAGCTGATCTGCAGGCTTAGAAATGAGCTGAAATAAGGAAACTTAAGCTCATTATAGCTACCTTAAGCTGAATGTTAGCTCCACTGCAATAAGAACAGTGTCTCCAAGCTGACTGCGGCTTGAAATGAGCTGAAACAAGGAAACTTAAGCTCATTTTAGCTGCCTTAAGCTGAAAGTTAGCTCCACTGCAATAGAATAGTGTCTCCAAGCTGTCTGCGGCTTGAAATGAGCTGAAACAATGAAACTTAAGCTCATTTTAGCTACCTTAAGCTGAAAGTTAGCTCCACTGCAATAAGAACAGTGTTTCCAAGCTATCTCCGGCTAGAAATGAGCTGAATTAAGGAAACTTAAGATCATTTTAGCTACCTTAAGCTGAAAGTTAGCTCCACTGCAATAAGAACAATGTCTCCAAGCTATCTCCGGCTAGAAATGAGCTGAAGCAAGGAAACTTAAGTCATTTTAGCTACCTCAAGCTGAAAGCTAGCTCCACTGCAATAAGAGCAGTGTCTCCAAGCTGTCTGCGGCTTGAATGAGCTGAACCAAGGAACTTAAGCTCATTTTAGCTACCTTAAGCTGAAAGTTAGCTCCACTGCAATAAGAACAGTGTCTCCAAGCTGACTGCGGCTGGAAATGAGCTGAAACAAGCTGAACAAGCTGAATAAGACTAAAAATATTTTCCCATTTGTCTAGCAGTGGAAGCTAGGGTCCTAAGCACGTAAGATTTTTTTGACAGCAATCAGGTTATTAATACCATAGATTAGAGACAACATAAGATACCCGTCTATGTGTGATATTTCGGATGCGGCAAGAAGCTAAAGTCTGGACTTTGACTGACTTGCTGTTTTCATATCAATTGCAAATGACATTATTGATTTTGGGAAACGTTACAACACTAGCAGGAACTTAAGCTCATTTAGCTACCTTAAGCTGAATGTTAGCTCCACTGGAATAAGAACAGTGTTTCACGCTGACTGCGGCTTGAAATGAGCTGAAACAAGGAAACTCTAAGCTCATTTTAGCTACCTCAAGCTGAAAGTTAGCCCACTGCAATAAGAACCGTGTCTCCAAGCTGACTGCGACTTGAAATGAGCTAAAACATGGAAACTTAAGCTCATTGTAGCTTACTCAAGCTGAAAGTTAGCTCCACTGAATAAGAACAGTGTCTCCAAGCTATCTCCGGCTAGAATGAGCTGAATTAAGGAAACTTAAAGCTCATTTTAGCTACCTTAAGCTGAAAGTTAGCTCCACTGCAATAAGAACAGTGTCTCCAAGCTATCTCGGCTAGAAATGAGCTGAAGCAAGGAAACTTAAGTCATTTTAGCTACCTCAAGCTGAAAGCTAGCTCCACTGCAATAAGCGCAGTGTCTCCAAGCTGTCGCGGCTTGAAATGAGCTGAAAACAAGCTGAACAAGCTGAATAAGACTAAAAATATTTTCCCCATTTGTCTAGCAGTGGAAGCTTGGGTCCTACGCACGTAAGATTTTTTGACAGCAATCAGGTTATTAACTACCATAGATTAGAGACAATTATAAGATACCCGTCTATGTGTTGATATTTCTGATAACGGCAAGAAGCAAAAGTCTGGACTTTGACCTGACTTCCTGTCATCGTTACAATTGCAACTGACATTATTGATTATCGGAAACGTTACCACACTAGCAGGAAACTTAAGCTCATTTTAGCGTACCTTAAGCTGAAGTTAGCTCCACTGCAATAAGAACAGTGTCCTCCAAGCTATCTCCGGCTAGAAATGAGCTGAAACAAGGAAACTTAAGCTCATTTTAGCTACCTTAAGCTGAAAGTTAGCTCCACTGCAATATGACAGTGTCTCCAAGCTATCTCCAGCTAGAAATGAGCTGAATTACGGAAACTTAAGCTCCATTTTAGCTACCTTAAGCTGAATGTTAGCTCCACTGCAAGAAGAACAGTGTCTCCAAGCTGATCCTGCCGGCTAGAAATGAGCTGAAACAAGGAAACTTAAGCTCATTTTAGCTACCTCTAGCTGAAAGTTAGCTCCACTGCAATAAGAATCAGTGTCTCCAAGCTGTCTGCGGCTTGAAATGAGCTGAACAATGAAACTTAAGCTCATTTTAGCTACCTTAACTGAAAGTTAGCTCCACTGCAATAAGAACAGTGTTTCCAAGCTATCTCCGGCTAGAAATGAGCTGAAACAAGGAAACTTAAGCTCATTTTAGCTACCTCAAGCTGAAAGTTAGCTCCACTGCAATATGAACAGTGTCTCCAAGCTATCTCCGGCTAGAAATGAGCTGAATTAAGGAAACTTAAGCTCATTTTAGCTACCTCAAGCTGAAAGTTAGCTCCACTGCAATAAGAACAGTGTCTCCAAGCTATCTCCGGCTAGAAATGAGCTGAATTAAGGAAACTTAAGCTCATTTTAGCTACTTTAAGCTGAAGTTAGCTCCACTGCAATAAGAACATTGTCTCCAAGCTATCTCCGGCTAGAAATGAGCTGAAGCAAGGAAACTTAAGCTCATTTTAGCTACCTCAAGCTGAAAGCTAGCTCCACTGCAATAAGAGCAGTGTCTCCAAGCTGTCTGCGGCTTGAAATGAGCTGAAACAATGAAACTTAAGCTCATTTTAGCTACCTTAAGCTGAAAGTTAGCTCCACTGCAATAAGAACAGTGTTTCCAAGCTATCTCCGGCTAGAAATGAGCTGAAACAAGGAAACTTAAGCTCATTTTAGCTACCTCAAGCTGAAAGTTAGCTCCACTGCAATATGAACAGTGTCTCCAAGCTATCCCCGGTTAGAAATGAGCTGAATTAAGGAAACTTAAGCTCATTTTAGCTACCTTAAGCTGAAAGTTAGCTCCACTGCAATAAGAACAGTGTCTCCAAGCTGACTGCGGCTAGAAATGAGCTGAAACAATGAAACTTAAGCTCATTTTAGCTACCTCAAGCTGAAAGTTAGCTCCACTGCAATATGAACAGTGTCTCCAAGCTGACTGCGGCTGGAAATGAGCTGAAACAAGCTGAATAAGACTAAAAATATTTTCCCATTTGTCTAGCAGTGGAAGCTAGGGTCCTAAGCACGTAAGATTTTTTTGACAGCAATCAGGTTATTAAATACCATAGATTAGAGACAACTATAAGATACCCGTCTATGTGTTGATATTTCGGATGCCGGCAAGAAGCAAAAGTCTGGACTTTGACTGACTTGCTGGTTTCATATCAATTGCAATGACATTATTGATTTTGGGAAACGTTACAACACTAGCAGGAACTTAAGCTCATTTTAGCTACCTTAAGCTGAATGTTAGCTCCACTGCAATAAGAACAGTGTCTCCAAGCTGACTGCGGCTTGAAATGAGCTGAAACAAGGAAACTTAAGCTCATTTTAGCTACCTTAAGCTGAAAGTTAGCTCCACTGCATTAAGAACAGTGTCTCCAAGCTATCTCTGGCTAGAAATGAGCTGAATTAAGGAAACTTAAGCTCATTTTAGCTACCTCAAGCTGAAAGTTAGCTCCACTGCAATAAGAGCAGTGTCTCCAAGCTGTCTCCAGCTAGAAATGAGCTGAATTAAGGAAACTTAAGCTCATTTTAGCTACCTCAAGCTGAAAGCTAGCTTCACTGCAATAAGCGCAGTGTCTCCAAGCTGTCTGCGCTTGAAATGAGCTGAAACAAGCTGAAACAGCTGAATAAGACTAAAAATATTTTCCCATTTGTCTAGCAGTGGAAAGCTAGGGTCCTAAGCACGTAAGATTTTTTTGACAGCAATCAGGTTATTAAATACCATAGATTAGAGACAATTATAAGATACCCGTCTATGTGTTGATATTTCTGATAACGGCAAGAAGCAAAAGTCTGGACTTTGACTGACTTCCTGTCATCGTTACAATTGCAACTGACATTATTGGATTATCGGAAACGTTACCACACTAGCAGGAAACTTAAGCTCATTTAGCTACCTTAAGCTGAAAGTTAGCTCCACTGCAATAAGAATAGTGTTTCCAAACTATCTCCGCTAGAAATGAGCTGAAACAAGGAAACTTAAGCTCATTTAGCTACCTTAAGCTGAAAGTTAGCTCCACTGCAATAAGAACAGTGTTTCCAAGCTATCTCCGGCTAGAAATGAGCTGAAACAAGGAAACTTAAGCTCATTTTAGCTACCTCAAGCTGAAAGTTAGCTCCACTGCAATAAGAACGTGTCACCAAGCTATCTCCGGCTAGAAATGACTGAAACATGAAACTTAAGCTCATTTAGCTACCTCAAGCTGAAGTTAGCTCCACTGCAATAAGAACAGTGTCTCCAAGCTATCTCCGGCTAGAAATGAGCTGAAACAGGAAACTTAACTCATTTTAGCTACCTTAAGCTGAAAGTTAGCTCCACTGCAATATGAACAGTGTCTCCAAGCTATCTCCAGCTAGAAATGAGCTGAATTAAGGAAACTTAAGCTCATTTTAGCTACCTTAAGCTGAATGTTAGCTCCACTGCAATAAGAACAGTGTCTCCAAGCTGACTGCGGCTTGAAATGAGCTGAAACAAGGAAACTTAAGCTCATTTTAGCTACCTTAAGCTGAAAGTTAGCTCCACTGCATATGAATAGTGTCTCCAAGCTGACTGCGGCTTGAAATGAGCTGAAACAAGGAAACTTAAGCTCATTTTAGCTACCTTAAGCTGAAAGTTAGCTCCACTGCAATATGAATAGTGTCTCCAAGCTGTCTGCGGCTTGAAATGAGCTGAAACAAGGAAACTTAAGCTCATTTTAGCTACCTTAAGCTGAAAATTAGCTCCACTGCAATAAGAACAGTGTTTCCAAGCTATCTCCGACTAGAAATGAGCTGAACAAGGAACCTTTAGCTCATTTTAGCTACCTCAAGCTGAAAGTTAGCTCCACTGCAATAAGAACAGTGTCTCCAAGCTATCTCCGGCTAGAAATGAGCTGAAACAAGGAAACTTAAGCTCATTTTAGCTACCTCAAGCTGAAAGTTAGCTCCACTGCAATAAGAACAGTGTCTCCAAGCTATCTCCGGCTAGAAATGAGCTGAATTAAGGAAACTTAAGCTCATTTTAGCTACCTCAAGCTGAAAGTTAGCTCCACTGCAATAGAACAGTGTCTCCAAGCTATCTCCGGCTAGAAATGAGCTGAATTACGGAAACTTAAGCTCATTTTAGCTACCTTAAGCTGAAAGTTAGCTCCACTGCAATAAGAACAGTGTCTCCAAGCTATCTCCGGCTAGAAATGAGCTGAAGCAAGGACTTAAGCTCATTTTAGCTACCTCAAGCTGAAAGCTAGCTCCACTGCAATAAGAGCAGTGTCTCCAAGCTGTCTGCGGCTTGAAATGAGCTGAAACAAGGAAACTTAAGCTCATTTTAGCTACCTTAAGCTGAAAGTTAGCTCCACTGCAATAAGAACAGTGTCTCCAAGCTATCTCCGGCTAGAAATGAGCTGAATTAGGAAACTTAAGCTCATTTAGCTACCTCAAGCTGAAAGTTAGCTCCACTGCACTAAGAACAGTGTCTCCAAGCTATCTCCGGCTAGAATGAGCTGAATTAAGGAAACTTAAGCTCATTTTAGCTACCTTAAGCTGAAAGTTAGCTCCACTGCAATAGAACAGTGTCTCCAAGCTATCTCCGTAGAAATGAGCTGAAGCAGGAAACTTAAGCTCATTTTAGCTACCTCAAGCTGAAAGCTGCTCCACTGCAATAAGAGCAGTGTCTCCAAGCTGTCTGCGGCTTGAAATGAGCTGAACAAGGAAACTTAAGCTCATTTTAGCTACCTTAAGCTGAAAGTTAGCTCCACTGCAATAAGAACAGTGTCTCCAAGCTATCTCCGGCTAGAAATGAGCTGATTAAGGAAACTTAAGCTCATTTTAGCTACCTTAAGCTGAAAGTTAGCTCCACTGCAATAAGAACAGTGTCTCCAAGCTGACTGCGGCTAAATTAGCTGAAGCAGGAAACTTAAGCTCATTTTAGCTACCTTAAGCTGAAAGTTAGCTCCACTGCAATAAGAACAGGTTTCCAAGCTATCTCCGCTAGAAATGAGCTGAAACAAGGAAACTTAAGCTCATTTTAGCTATCTTAAGCTGAA